>VNJV01019896.1:0-34063 GCA_008042635.1 Drosophila nikananu | reverse complement strand
ACTTTGCAGTTATGCTCCTATATGCTCTCACTGCTATATATGTCGGAACGAGCCGGATCGGCCGACTATATCATATAGCTATATAGGAAAGATCGGTAAATTTTAATGAAAAAAATTATAACTTAGCCAATTTTTACAATATTTGAATAAAACTTGAGATATGGCCATTTTGTATTATTCTTGAATTTGATCAAAATCGGACAACTATATCATATAGCTGTCATAGGACCGATCAGAAAATTTTGAGGAAAAAATCTAACTAATCCAATTTTCCACATATTTTCATAAAATTTGAGACATAGACACTTTGTATTATTCCAGAATTTCGGTTTTAATTTTATTCAAATCGGACCACTATAACATATAGCAGCCATAGGAATATATATATAAATTCATTAAATTCGTTCGCAACATTTTACGCTGGCAACATTTCTCGTTCGCAACATTTTTCTTTCGCAACATTTACCTTATGTCAGTACCCGAGAAAACGAAAAAGTCAGAAGATTTTTCTTCTTCTTCTTACTTACTGCAAGGGTATTTAAACTTCGGCATGCCGAAGTTAGCTTCCTTTCTTGTTTTCAATAAAATGAAAGGGGTTACATCGTCAAAATTGTAAAAAATTGGCCAAAATTTAGAAATCTAGTTTTAAATGCAGAAATGTTCTCCATTAAAAACTAAGAAGAAAAACCCAAACCAGACTGAAATCCGTTGAGTTTAAGCAAAGTTACGATCAAAAAACCACAGAAAAAGTTCGCAATTTTTGAGGAAAAAGTTAACCCATTTTTTTCAATAAAATGAAAGGGGTTACATCGTCAAAATTGTAAAAAATTGGCCAAAAATTAGAAATCTAGTTTTAAATGCAGAAATGTTCTCCATTAAAAACTAAGAAGAAAAACCCAAACCAGACTGAAATCCGTTGAGTTTAAGCAAAGTTACGATCAAAAAACCACTGAAAAAGTTCGAAATTTTTTAGGCAAAAGTTTACCCTTTTTTTTCAATAAAATGAAAGGGGTTACATCGTCAAAATTGTAAAAAATTGGCCAGAAATTAGAAATCTAGTTTTAAATGCAGAAATGTTCTCCATTAAAAACTAAGAAGAAAACCCCAAACCAGACTACAATCCGTTAAGTTCAAGCAAAGTTACGATCAAAAAACCACTGAAAAAGTTCGCAATTTTTGAGGCAAAAGTTTACCCATTTTTTTCAATAAAATGAAAGGGGTTACATCGTCAAAATTGTCAAGAATTGGCCAAAAATTAGAAATCTAGATTTAAATGCAGAAATGTTCTCAATTAAAAACTAAGAAGAAAAAACCAAATCCGTTGAGTTTAAGCAAAGTTTCGATCAAAAAGCCACTGAAAAAGTTCGCAGGGACTAAAATACTAAATTCTATGTTTTCACACAGGTTGAAGACATTGATGAAAAGGTTTAAAACTTGGTTAGACTATACCAAGGGTGCGAGAGAGATAGCATAGTCAAGTAATAGAAGAGTACGACTAGTGAGCGCTAATTTTTGAAACCACATTTGGCGCGAAAAGTATAGTAACGGAAATTTGAAAGGTTTCTTATGCATTTCCTTGCAATTTTACATGTTTGGTAAATACTCAAATCGATTTAAATGTAATTGCTCCTTAAAATTAATGTCCATGCAGTTAGTTAAACATTTAATTAGTACAAAGCAACGGTTAGTGGCCGGTAAAAACGAAAACTACAGTTAAATAGGATTTCCATCAACTTTATTAATATATTTTCGTTTTTTTTTTCCTTTAATTTGATCTCTTCATTTTTGTTTTGTTTGATTTATTTTTTGTTGGCATCACACGTAAAAATATATTGTGGCATTGAATAGTTTCGGTTTAAACAAGTTTATATAGTTTGTTTTTCGTGTATATAATATCAGTTAATTAGTTTTTGCACAAAACGGTAAGTAAGCAATGCAAATTTTAAACTTAATTTCTAATTTTTTACAAAGTGTCTCGGTTGAAGAAGCTTGTACAAGGGTTTCTCTCTTAGTGGCTGCTGCGGATGCTGTAGCTGCTGCTGCTGCTGCTGATGTGGCTGCTGCAGTAGACTTGGATGTGGATACGGATTTGTC
The DNA here is from genome assembly GCA_008042635.1 of Drosophila nikananu. NCBI lineage: Eukaryota > Metazoa > Arthropoda > Insecta > Diptera > Drosophilidae > Drosophila > Drosophila nikananu. Next base: position 31,969 of record VNJV01019896.1, on the reverse strand, counting down.
TGTGGATGTGGCCAGTAATAGCTCCTTGCCACGGGCTGTACTCTCAGTAGGAAACTTTAGAGCGTTCGAGTGTTCGAAAAATGCGATTTAATTAATGTTAGGTAAAAGACTTTCGACACTCACAAATGTTTTGCATACAAAAAGGATGAAGAACGACCGACTGTCTGTCTAACTAATGTAAATTTCAATATTAATTCCATTCATAAACTGCATTAATTGTATATTTATTTAGTTTTACTCTTGGGAACCAGTCTTGAGGAGCACACACATTTGATGCATGTAATGTATACGAGTATAAAACCATGGAACCTCTCTCGGGGCTTGCTAAGGTTAGTAGCTAAGGGTTAGGGGCACACACAGCACGGCGGAGGATGGGGAGTAGCGATGCGGATGCTGGACCAGGACGTGCACCAGGACTCACCCATCTGGATGATGTGGCTGCTGCTGTTGTGGCTGTTCCTGCTGCGGCTGCTGCTGTCGGCGACGTCTAGCTACGGCGCTATTCTTGATGATAGCCTCAATCTCCCGACCCCCAGAACTCTCGCCCTCCGATGCGGAGGCGCAGTTACCAGCTCCATCTTCGCCAGTAGCCGCTGCCGCCCCTCTGGGTTGTCCCAAGGTGGCCAGATTCCTCACCAGATTCACCGCATCATCGTGCTTTGGTGTGGCTTGGTTCTCCTTGGACACATTCCTTAGGATTTGAGCCAAGTTCCTTTGCGGATTATCCACCTCATCGCCGCGGGTGGCATCTGCCGTGGTGGCCGACTTGCGGAGATTAGAGACAGTGGCATGCGTGGATCGCTTCAGGCGATTCTTTAGCTCCGCATTCAGATCCACGGGCATTAGGCCGCGACCCATGCCCATGCCCAGGCCCACCATGGGCTTGCCCGTCTTAAGAATGCTCTTGAGGGGCTCGGCGGCGGCTGCTTTTCCTATAAAAAATGGGTTACCAAACCATTAATTCAAGTTCAAGTGGATAAAATAATGAAGTCAGTGCCCTTGTAAATTCAGCAAATCATTCGAAGGCAGGCCAAAATAATATACAAAACCATGCTTACTCACAAAAATAGGAAAACATGCTGTGTACTTACTCTGCTTTTGGGAAATTCCTTTCCCCTTGAGACCATACTTGTTCTTTAGCACATTTCTTGAATTTATTTTCTCGTTTCTCGGTCTAACAACTGGCATTATTCATTAAATATTACAATAATAATAATAATAGGAGTAATAATAATAATTGTAATACAATACGCATCAATATAATAAATCCGTTTAAGGTACAATTCGTTTTTAAATGTAAATAAAAAGTAGTGTATAATATAAATATAAGCACAAAGGCGCGGACTTTGCATAATAATATATAAAGGGTATTTTATGTGGTTTACTGGAAGGTTGTTTACGGGCCATTCTCGGGGAATTAAATCTGTCTTTCGGTTTAAATACAAAAGCCTAACTCTTTATATAGCTTTGCCTTTTATTATAATTATTATTTCGTTTTACACATTTCATCGGATTTAATATATATATTTTTTCGTTCGTTCATTTTAGTTTTATTTTTAATAGCGAAAGGAAAGTCGCGGAAGAGGATTATGGTTTTTGGGGCGCATCTATCACACTGAGCGCTGGATTTTGGGGGGGGATTTTACTGAAAGGCTGACAAGGTGTTGTTGCATTTGGGAAAAATTGGAAAAATTTTGAATGCATGGCCAAAATAGACAATTTTTCTTTCAGCCCAATATCTCGACGCACAGCCGCTTGAAATCCTTACCAGCCGCCTGCAGCTCATCGGGCGTCACGACGATGTCCTCGAAACTGGAAATGGTGGCCTTCCGGCGATTGTTGGGCGAATGGGCACGCTTGGGACTTGGCATGGCGGACGTGGGACTGATGCAGCCGCTGCTGTAATGATCCATGGAGGCGGGACGGGTCCGCTTGAGCATCTCCCTTCGCTTGGCCGTTGGCGCCGACGACGCCGGCACTGTAATTGTGATGGGCAGTCGCACATGCGCATTGGTGGCCTCCACTTGGTTATGTCCTTGACTTTGTGCCACCGGCGGCAGCGATTGGGTCTTGAGCAGAGTGGTGCTGTTGTAGCTCTCATTCTCATTATCCTTGCCCTTTACCCCAAAGTACTTGGCATAGCGATCGTCTACGTTGGGCGTTCGTTGGGTCATTGACACAGTGACGGAGGTGATCTCGGTGGTGTGTCGACGGTTGATAGCGGGCGGCGCTTGAATCTGCTGTTGCTGTACCAATCGATTGATCTTTCTGCGCACCTCGGACACTCGCTGAGCTGTGTCGCAATCCGCATCCGGCTGATGCTGCTGCTGCTGCTGCTGCTGGTGGTGGTGATGCTCCTGCTGCTGATGATTGGAGGCACAGTTCTCCTTGCCCGAATCAGAGCCGCTATCGCTGGTGTTTGTCCCATTCGGCATCTTTTCCTGCTGCTTTTCAATGAACGGCGACTTGATCTTGCCAATGGCGCGGGCTGTTGTGACGGCGACCTCGATGGGATTCAGGGTTTGCAGCTTGGTTTGCACAGCGCTCCAGTTGGAATTGCTGCTGCTGTTGTTATGGTTGCCCGTGGAGTTTGTGTTATTATTCCTATCGTTCCGGAAGGATTCGGGCAGGATGAGCTTGCCCACAGTTCGCACTCGGATAGTTCGTAGGGGCGTAGCGGCATTTGTGGGATCTGTGGCGGATCTGCTGAGGGCATGAAAGCCATTCTGCAGAACTGGCTCTTTGGTTCGCAGTTGCACCTTCTCTAGATGCTGCTGCTCCTCCTCCTTGGCATCTACCTGCTCTTGCTCCGACGGCTCTATGATGCTCTCCAGGGTCAGGCTTGAGGGCTCCTTTTCGTGCGGTATCGGCGAGTAATCCATGGGCGTGGGCGTCACACTGACACTGCTGCTGGCGGTGGTGGTGCTGCTCCTGGGCGTGTTGCGATCAATGGGCGGACTCCTTGAGTAGCTGCTGGTGCGGCTGCGGTACCTGCCACTGGCACTGTTCGTTCCACTGTTGTTGCCGCACAGGCTGCTGAAGAAGGCCAGACGCTCGGCCAGCGAGAGGGACGAGGGTTCTGTGATGGTGATGATTTTGGGGATTAGAGATTAGAGGTTAAGCCGCGTGGACAAAGTCCATGCTTACGCATTGCATTTGCCTGCTCAGTCTGCTTGGAATATATATATTTAATTTATTGCTGCTGCTGCTTCTGCTGCTGTGCTGTGGTTCCTACTCGTGTGGTTTCTCTCTGAAATGTGGCCACCGACAAAAGTCGGGGACGCAGTTGCCATTCAGTTTTTATCCACTGCCCCCACTCAAAGTTGCCGCTGTTGCCGCGATAATTCATATATTTCTCACTCTACACTATCATCTCTGCCCAAGCGTTTGCTCTTTTATCAAGAGCTCTAAACCTATCACAAAAGACGAAGATTTGTTACCCCCATTGGAAAGTTTTTTCGTCGTCGGGTCGTCGTCTGGCATTTATAAAGCAATTTCTATAATTTGCCAACTCTTTTCATTTTCATTTGCAAACTTTCGATATATTGGTTCTGCCTCAAAACGCTTTCAATTGATATGAACTTTCTTTGTGGCTGCACATTTATGAGTGATTAGTGACAAGTGTCTGTGTCTGGTTGTGGGGGCAAGCTTGAGATTGATAAAAAAAAAACTAATAAGAAGCAACGAAATTATGGAATTTTTATGGTTGCTATGGTGGCATAGATAGTGTTAGTTTTTTTCTTAGAAAAGGTCATGTTTCTCGTGACTTTCGAGACGATTGTGCAATTAAAATAGAGAATTTTAGGAATTTACTCAAAAGAAATATAATTTGAATTTAAGAGAAATTTTGAAGAGATTTAAAAACATGACTTGCTAACAATTATGAAATTTCTACATAAGCTCGAAGGTGATTCTAGCTTCTTTCTGAAGAGCATTGATTACAAATGATTTTAAAAATTAGAATTATATAAGACCAAAAAAGAAAAGAACTTAGAGTACAATTATTATTTTAAAGTACATTTACCGAATTTCCAGAAGATAAACCTTGTGAATAATAGCAAAAAAATTAAATTTTCTATAAATTCAAGATTTAACGCTTGCCTTGATTTTTTAACAATTGAAATTTAGTAATTCTATTATTATAAAGCAATTTAAAAAGTTCACCACTTCACTTATATACTTTTTTTTAAACACGTTTTTAACAATGTTTTATGCTAATTATAAATTAAAGCAACTCGCAGCGTCAAGGTTAATGCCATTTCATCTTATCGGTAATAAATTTTACGACACTTTATTTTCAGGGGGGAGACCACAAAGAACACGCTGCTGTTCCCTCCCTCCCCACTCTCTCCTCTATCTACCAATTTCCCATGTTTTCTGTTGGCCATAAAAAAAAACCAGACCACCGATAAGTGATATGGAAAAAAAGAGGTTACCAACTCACTTCATTGGCAATGCAAGTGTGTCAGGAGGAGAGTGCGTTTGAAACACACATTTTTTCAAGGAAGTACAACGCTGAGGCGTTGAAAATGTTGTAAATAAAAATGCCATACAATTATAAACGCTTAATTAAGTTCACTAAAGACCGCAAATGGTAAAAATATTCCGAAAATAAATCACGACATCGCGCGCGTCTTAAATTACATAAACATATACAGTTGTTGAGAATAAATTTGTTATTAGTTTTTCTTTATGTTTTTCTCATGCGGCAACAGCAAATACAACAAGGCAAAAACAACTATAAACAAAGAGTTAAATTAATTTGAAACTCAAACTGGCGTAAAATAATGGCAGCAGAAAAAAAATATATAAAATTGTAAATGAATAACCAATGGACGCACCACAATAACATGCAAGTGGAAAACTGAAATTAGTTTATGATTTTTGTTTTGTTTCTGCTTCTTTTCTCTTTCCCCCGCGCTTTTTTATGCATTTAATTTTCATGAAAATTGCGCAATTTTGAGTGGTTGCAACTTTATGGCATTCAAGTCAATTAATAAATTAGTGTAAGTATAAAATAAAAAACACACGAACACAGATTAAGCAACAACAACAATAAATATTATGAATTATAAAAAATATGTCTTATTTGTTTGTCATTCCAAAAAATATATATGAGCATCGTGCAAATGTAAAACGAAAACATAAGAGGAAATTTGAACTGGAAAAGCTTGCAAAGAATTATTATTTATTAGCTTTTCCTGTTCGATTTCCCCCCTTGATTTTAATTGAGAAAACTCACCAAACTCGGCATCCAGCGTTGTATTTGGCGTTGACAGCTCTTCGGAACTTGGCAGGGAATGATCAGCGGCACTTGGAGGCGTCACTTCGTCGGCTACCGCTGGCGGAGATTGTCGGGATGCAGTTGATCCTAAAAGAAATAATTTAAGCAGGTGGTTTACTTAATTGTTTCCCTGCTAAATATATACAATTAAACCCAAAATTAATAAGTGAGTAAAGCCTATTTTCTATTAAAAGTTATAAACATGTGTCTGTTTTTAGAAATACTTCAATAAACACTAATCTGACTCACCTCTCAAGGAGGCCCTAGCTTTTCAACTACATGATTTCGATATGTACTTCTAATCTCAAGTGACCTGCACAATATACATATATATATATAGCTGGTATATAGCTTCTCCCCCTTGAAATTTCACCCACAATAATATTGGTCACAAAAAAGTTACCCAACAACACGCAGGCCTCAATTAGTTTGGTGATTGCCGGAGACGGCAGGTGACATACATTTTACAGCTTATTAACTTGGCCAACAACCATGAGAGGCGACTCTTGCTTGCTTGCAGCAACAATAACATCACAAATAACAAAATCTGGCAAAAAACATACACTGACCACAGCTTAAAGGTTTTTTTTTGGGGTTATTAAAAAATCACAGGCCCTACGTTTTAAATAAATTATAAAGTAATGCTGGGGGTCTCTAAAACTAATCATGAAATAAACGGAAAGTATTGGTTTTAGGTAAATATAGGTAACCTTTAACCTTTACTAATACAATTTTACAGTGTTTATTTATGGTGAGCCCTGATTTTGGCCTAAATTAAGTCTTTAAAATGTTAATTTGTTTAAAAAGGAATAGTATTTCTTTATAGAAAAACTGTATTTATATAAAATATGTAATCAAGGTTACTTTATATATTTGATTTTAGTTTGTTAAAGAGTTATCTAATAAATTGACGTCTATATACTACCCTTTCTGGGTTCTTCAAGCCCTCAAATCCTTTTTTTAACTCTTCATCAAAGTAAACATTAAAGTCTGTGTTCAACTACAATAGAAATACTTTAGTTTCATTCCCAAAAACTCCCTAAATAACTCTCTAAATAATAAAGAAAGCCCTCTTGAAATATAGAATCTTAATACTAATTGAAAACTAATTTAAAATAAAATAAATTGCCAGCATTACCCAACTGCTTTTACAACTTTTCCCAACATTTCTACCTTATAATAGTAATACTGCTACTTTCCTAGAAAAGACTGGTGGCCCTCTAACCCGAACTCAACTCAAATCTGTCTTCATTCTGGCTACTGTGGTCTTGGCCTTCTTGCCATGGTTGGCTGCCCCTTTGGGCCAAACACACTACTGGGTTCAACCTAGCGGTCGCTGGCTCGTTTACTTTATTGCTTCATGCTAATTTTTCGCAACTCAGCGGATGATGATGATGATAATGATGGGGATGGTGATGGTGGTGAGGGACCCACTACTAACCCGTCGTGGCCCGCGGAGTGCGCGACTGCTCCTGCAATTGCTGGAACATATTGGCCCTGGCTCGCACACTGTTGCTACGCGTCAGTCCACTAGATGGCGTGCTGGTGTTGTTGTCTGTGGCGGTGGTTGCGGTGGCCGCTGCTGACGTTGCGGAAGCGGCTGTCTCATCGCTCAGCGACTGAATGGCCGAATCCGCCTCCTCCAGGCCGGACATCTCGAAGATGTGCTGTTCGCTGTCCGTTCCAAGCGACAGAGTCAGCTGCTCGCTGAGGTTGACGCTGCCGGAGCTGCTGGTGTCGTTGATAGAATTTTGTCGTGCCAAATGATTGGCGTTGGCTGTTCCCTGGCTGGCCAAATGGACAACGCGTGGCGACTGCAGCGGCTGGGTGGAGCTCCGTGTGAGGCGATGGAAGGATGTGGCTCCGCCTGCACCCGAGTGCATGGACGAGGAGAGTAGCAGCGGTGCAGGAACGTGGCTAAGGGGCTGTCCGGTTATGGGCGAGATCAGCGGCGGGTGGGGCAGAGCGTGGCTCAAACGGATGTCCAGCGGCTTGGTGGGCTTGAAGGCCGACGTGGCCGAGATGTCAAATGGCGCGGAGTTGGCTTTGAAGCTGGAAAGGGAAAAGGTTTAGAAGTTTTTTTTAATACTTGGTATACTAGGATTATAATTCAATACAATTTTGTGGTTTTTCTCACATTAAAATATATGTTGAGGGTTTTTTTTTAATGCAATTTTAACAAGGTTCAAGGAAAATATTTATAAATCTAGTAAATACAATTAATTTTCTTAACATGTATTAGATTTTTCCATGAGTTCAGTTCAAATTTGCTGGATTTTCTTATTAAAATTAAATTATTTTAAGGTATCTATCTAAAAGTTTAGTTTCCTTTATATAAAAAAGAGTTTTAATGCTTTTTTATAAGATTAAAGCATAAATTTGAATAAAAAAATATATTTTAAAATTCAGTTGCCTGTTTCTCTTATCAAAATAATACTTTATTGTATGTGACATCATATTCTTTGTGAATATCAAAAATAATTAAAGAGTTTATGACTTTTATAAGGTTTGAAAAACTGATAATCTCAAGAACAGAATGCCACTAAAAATGCTTATCAATTACAGATAAGACACAATGTTTAAATAATTAATAATATTACGTGATTTTATAGTTGACAAATATTATTTTCCCTGACTATTTAACATGCAAAAATAGTTTCTTATACATTTCGTATAAAAAACAATAATGTAACCCCTATTTAAATGATATTTTCAATGTTTTTGGTTACGTTTTTTAGGCTCTGCTGAAATTTACATAACAACTTGGCTCAAACGGCACCGCGTAAATCTCTGTGAATCTCCGTTTCTCTATCATTCTCTGTCTCGGACATAATTATAGGCAATTTAGTTCGGACTTAATTATGATTTTGGTGGTGGTGAAACTTTACAGCTGCCGAGTATTTTCGGTTAATTCCACCAGAGAGCGAAGGTAAAAGTTTATCCGCTCGCCGATAGCCAAAAGAATTAGCCAAATAATAATAATAAAAAAAAAACGCCAACAGTGAAAGGTAATTGTATTGATGATAAGGTGTAAAAATAGGCAGGAGAAAATCATAAAGTTTGTGTATATTTTTTCACACTAAACTCCCCAGTTTATCGCCCTCTCAAAATACCTTTACCATTCTACCGCATTCTTCTGCAGTCCAAAATTAGTATTTCACCTACAACTTGTTCAACTTTTGAGAGTTTTTTTTCCAATATTTGTTTTGTTTATCAAAAGCATTTTCCATTTTCCATGCCTGGCGCACACACGTCGAGTGTTAAAAAATAAAAGAAGAGGAAGCGGAAAAAAACAAACTAAAAATATACAAAATTTAAATGCAACAACTAAGCTAATTGGATTTGGGAATGGCAGAAATGTGTCCAACCAGAACAGGGAGACAGGCGAGAGGGAGAAAGGTAAAAAACAGCCATAGAATGGTCAAATCTTTTCAGAAACAAAAAATCAAACACATGATTAGGGGCAACAGTTGTCGAAAATGTATTAAGAATATAAGAGAAGGGAGAATATTTATATATATACAAATAAATAAAAAACAGATTGTTGTTTCGCTACGTTAGCAAAGACACAAACCAAAATGTTGCAGAAAAAAACATAATAGTGTCCGTTTGTCCGTCAATTCGCTTGTCTTTTTAAACGGACAAAGGGCCATTACTCAGAGTCTATAAAAGCTAGAGCTACCAAAGTTGGTTACCATATTAATAAATCTTCTAAGTTTGTTTTAAATTTAGTCAAGCCCTCCAACGCCCAAATTAACCTATAAAACACCTTTTTAAAACTGTATCTCATATATTACTTTCATTTCATTCTTTTTTGTTAATTTTAATTCATCTTATTTATAAATAAAACATTTTTGCATATTTCGCACAATTTGTAGCACATCGATTGGCACTTGAAAATTGTATATTTTCTGTTGGCGCTCACAGTGCACCGTGATTTTTCCATAAAATTTATTTTTAGCTCATTACGAAATTTATATCTTAAGAGCTGAACCGAAAAACTTGCACATTTTATTGGGTTTTTTCTTATGATTTTCTTGTAGTTTTAAGTTTTTGTTTTATTTTTGGTAACTACCTTTCCAAAAAATTCACACGCGGCTCGTGGGCTTGTCAGCCGGCAGGCAACTGGTAAGGAATTTCCGTGGGGAACGTGGTTTTTCTTCAACTATCGACACACACATATATAGATATATATACTATCTTGTTCTGCGGCTGATAAGAAAGGGAGCAAACGAACAAACGAACGACCGACCGACCGGACAGAGCAGCGATTCACTTTGATAATTTTATCAGTTAGTTTCGATTTCTTTCACACTATACGATTGTTATTTTTGTCTACAATTATTTTGGCCTGGCTTTACGTAAAATATAAATTATATTTCAGCGCGGCTGCCGCTCTGGCGTATACGTGAAAATTGAAAAAGCGATCGCGAGCAACTGAGCGCAAAAATTGTACAAACAAAACGTCGAGAGAAAAGTCGAGTGGTTCGTGGTTCGTGGTGCCTCTGCCAACGTCGGCGTTGCTTCGCTGTCGGCAAATTTAAATTATTTTCAGTTTTGTTTTCTAGCCTTTTTTATTGCCCCGCGCTTTATATTTATTTTGGTATGGTATTTTCCCATTTTCCTTCCATTTTCTCTGACTGTCTGGGAATATCTTTCCGAGTTTTTCACGCCACTCTTTGGTTTGGTTCAAAGAGAGCGGGAAAGCTAATAGGTACCTCTTAGATTTTTATTTTTGGCAAGATTTGCTTGTGAATGGGCCACCGAGTTCTAAGGTGTGTGACATCTTTGTTGTATTTTTAGAAAAATCATTTACTCAACCGGCTGCTGTCAGGCAGCATAAACTAATTATTTAGCTCATCGAAAAACTGGAGACAGATTTCTTCCATTGACTTATATTTATGACGTTCGGTTTTGGCCAATAAAAGTCAGGGCAAGAGCAAAGTCTCTGCAATCGCTGACTAACTGTTCCTTTTTGTGTGTGACTTATCTTATCGGTGCAGATTATGGAAGATACAGCATAACTTCGAATTGGACGTATATAAGTCATATCGATTTAATCGCGAAACACATGTCAGCGAATTCTTTGTTTCACTCGCAGGCTTTACACTTGACAACAACATTTAATTGTTTTCTTGAAATCTGTTTTGGTGATAGGTTAAAAGTTTGGAAATTACTTTAATGGGTTTTCATTTAAGGTGTACTTTTGGTGTATTAAAAAAAAACTAAGTTTTTGTCCATTAAACAAATTTACATTCTAAGGAAATGTGGCATCAGTTCTTTTGGATCACTTTTTAATTTGTTTAAAGTTAAAGGGTTTTGTCTTTAAATATGTATTCTATTGTAGATTTCTCATTAATTGGCACTGATTTCTAAGTTAATTTTAAGGTAACTAAAAAGTTCACTTTATTTTACAGCATTCTAGAAGCTTTTTCAAGGATTTCCTTGCGCATTTTGTCACACTTTTTGTTCGAATTTTCCCTGGTTGATTTTCCCTTTCTTTGCTTTTACCGTTTTCTGATATACGCCTCAAACATTTTCTCGCTCTGACGTCGCTGAAGCAGCAACATGGAAGAAAGTCGATAGACTGCCGCCGCCCTTCTGGGGAATCCTCCTGTCTCTTCCAGCAGCAGCGGTTATGACACGGAATTGGAATTGGAATTTGGAAAAAAAGGGCGCACAAGATACGAAAGTATCTGTAACTGGACGCGTTCGAGCGCTGCAGCCAACTGAATGCAACTGCCAGGCATAAATTACACGGCACAGAGCCCCCGCGTTGGGGCCAAAATGGGCAAAAGATATATTGACAATATGCCGTTCGCTGAATGCAAATGTGACAGACAGACCGACAGACAGCGAGAGTGTGAAGAACAAAAGAGACACAGAACCTGGCTTATTGTTCTTGATGGTTTTTTGTTTTATTATTTTTTTTTAGCAAAGGGAGTGCCACGGAGAGTGGAACAACACAAAAGCCGCCCCGAAAAAAAGAGCAACAATAATAATAACAGCAAAACACTCACTCACAAACAACATAGTGATAAAATGCTGACATAAAAACACAGTTAAACCTGGCAAGGTGTGCTGAAAGAGGTAAGAGGTGCGCTGCTCTGTCTAGTCGAAAGATTCAAAAATGCTTTTACAGAGAAGAAACTAGGTTTACGAGCATGGCATTGGCCAATCCGCAATTCGCGGAAACAAACCCATCATCTGCCAGGTGGGAATTGGTAAGCAAAACAGCCAAAGAACAACTAATTGTTTGGAAAAGATAGCAAAGTTATTTGTAAATTTCGCTAATTTTAATTTGTAAGAGGTTAGTTAAGTGGTTTGGTAAGCACTGTAATTGATTTGGTTAATATTTCGAGGTCTAAAAGATTAAAAATCTTTAATTTGCAGGTTTAGATAAAGATTCTAATGTGGTTTGTATGTAACTCCTTTTAATTCCTTGTATAATTAATTCAATTTTAGTTACTTGAAGGCTTCAGCTTTTAAAAAATATTTTTATTAATACTTATAATACAAAAAATAATAAATAATGAATAATACAAATAAAGAATCCCTCAAATTATATAACCTACTAACAAAAGATCTGCTTTCCATCTAAAAACAAGTACTTATTCCTTCCTTCCTCGTACCTATTTTTATAAGACATGAAATATGCACAAATAATTAACCCTCTAATTCCCCTTTCTTCCTCTTTGAACCCTCATTTAACCCATTTTCCTAACCTGTCTCTTTCCACCCGTAAAAACCCAATCGACCTTCCCTAATCACCAAACCATTACTAACCTTTATTTGTATTTCGCGTTCTCGCGTTGTTGGCCCCAATAGTTGGCCAGGTAATTAGGCAATGAGCCATAAGCTGCTTAAGTGACAAAAGCAACAACAGCAAATAAAAACTAAAAACGAGGCAAAGAAAAGTGAATTACACACTAAAGTGTATATATGACAACGAATTGAGGTCATTGAAAACCTCCCTCGGCAAATGGAAATGCAATTAAAATATTGCCAAAAAATAAATATAAAATATTTCCTGGAAAATTGCTCTGAAAATTTCCACAGAATTGGATAGAGGTTAGCGAAGTATGTCCACAATAAAGTTAATTAAGCCGATGATCATGACTGGATTATAATGCCATGGAGTATGAATGACCCAACAAACTGTGGCAATTTCCATTTGACACTGGCAACAGCAGCAGCACCGTGATGTTATAAATATTTATAGGCTCGGCCAAGTGCCAGCTAGAAATGTGCGCTCGTTGGACCAAAAATAGCATTGTGGATAATTCGTGTATATAGACAGGCACAGAAGCGGATTTCGCGTCTGGAATTCTTGGGCCAGCGAAGCGTAAACCGGCGGCCGTTGCAGAAATCAGTTGACAGCTTGACAGGCCACACGGCGTATGCGCAATTTAGCGAGGGAGTTTTGCCAGGGAAATTTTGAAAGAAGTTCTAACTCAAAAGGGTTAGGATTTCAATGCTGATTTAAATTTTAAGTTCTTTAGTAAAAGTTAAAGTTTGATAAAATATATATTAATCTCTCTGTTACTATTTAAGAAAGATTTAAGCTCTCAATATAAATTCGTTGAGCAATAAACTAAACAAAATACTTTTATAATCTGAAACTTACAAGCTCTTCTCCTCGCTGGTCACCGGCTGCGTCTTATATCGCTCTCTCTGCAAATCCCGGCGCAGGACACTCGGCTTGAGGAGCCTGGGCGTGGCACCCTGCTGCTGCTGCTGCTGCTCTCCCTTGATAGGCCCCTCCAGTGGCGACTCCCAGCTGCCATTGGGACCGCCAGCCGCACGGGCTGTGGGTGAGGAGAGCATCTCCATGCGCTTAATTCGCTCAGCCACCGAAATGCTCGATGGTGTGGTCACAAAATCAACCGGAGTACTTGGAGCTGCTGCCTGCGAGGTGGAGATGGCATCCAGGGCTGCTGCTAGATCCATGACAGGCGGCGCATCCTGACGCTCCAGTGAACGGGTGCGACGCTTCAGTGAGCTGCTGTTGGACTCCTCCTCCAGGTCGTGCGAGTTGGAGCCCAGCGACCGGCGCTTCGAAGGCGAGTCGCTCTTGAGGATTGAGGATAGAGAATCGGCGGCATTGCCGTCGTGATCGAGACTCACACTCAAGTCGAACTCCTCACGGCTGCTCTTGCGCGAACTCTTCAAAATGGGACGTATCATCTCATGCTCATCGGCCTCGCCAAATGATTTCTTTTTGAGTATGGGCTTTGGCGGACGTACGGCCTCCTCGCTGGAGGTGCTCTCCTGCTTAAGAATGGGACGTATTTCGTGCTCTTCTCCGCCATCCTCCAGCGTAGCAGCGCCATCATGAGCGGCCAGCTCGGCGGCCGCCAGGTGGACAGCTTGAGAAATGGACACATGCTTGTGGCAACCACCATCCGAGGGCGTGGACAGCGAGTCCTTCTTCTTTAGGATGCTGTGCGGCTGACTCTCGTTGGCCGAGGGGCAGCCATCGCTCTTGCTGCTATCGTAGCTGCTCTGCTTGAGAATGCCATGGCCCTGATGAGCTGGACTCAGTCCAGTGCCTGATTCTTCCAGAGAATTCCTGCGTGCCGACTTGATTAGGATGCTTCGCTCGTCGGGCGAATGGGAGCGAGAATAGTAGCGCGACTCGTCCAGGCTGGAACGCTTCTTGAGTATTCCCTGGCGCTTGCAGCGGGCTGCAGCTCCTGCTAAAGGTGGATCCATCACGCTGGAGGAGAACGTCACCGGCGAGGCATTGCTCGAGGCACTCGAATTGCACTCTCCCAGGCCGTGCTCTTTTTTCTTTAGTATGGATACAATTTGATTGGGCGCCGGCGGTGAGTTTTGAGCTGGTAATCCCCCAGCTCCACCACCCTCATCCGTGCTCTTGCGTCTCAGTATGGCCGACATTTTCTGGCTGGAGGTGGAGGGCTCCTCCGGGGGCTGTTGCTGTTGCAAGGCCTGCTCCGATTGCTCGGCAATCTTCTTGATTTCCGCCAGATCCGTCTTGGTCCGCTCATTGAACTTCTGAGCCAGATTCCGGGCTGCCACAGGAGCGTGCAAGGGCCGCGGGGCAGGCAACACAGCGGTCATGGTGCGCACAGCAACCTCCGGATGACGCACAGCCGGATAGGTAGGACGATAGGTGGTCTCTGACTTCGAGGTGGTCGTAGTGGTGGACTCACTGCAGGAACTCTTCAGCGGCGAGTGTAGCAAATCTCTCAAGGCTTCGTCATCGCCAGGCACCAGGGGACGGGCCATGCCCAGTTCACGACGTCGTCGTCGGCGACTCGAAGAGGCAGCAGCCTCATCTGCAAGGGGGAAATACATTAAATTAATAACTATTTTAAGAGAATTACTAACTAAATTTAAAAACCACTGGACGTAACACGTGCATAACATTAATTGAGGACAGGGACAGCTCTTAACAGCTCTGAGGATTTTAACGTATTTTACACAGGTTTTCTGCTGAGTGGCAAAGCTTTCATTTTCAAGCAACACAAAATGATTTAAATGAAAGTGTTGAAAATGGTAGTTGAAATAGCTCATGATTTTCGCGCTTAACGCTCAAAGATCAAAGATCGAGTGATCAGCAGCTGCTGCTCTGCTCTGCTTTGCTCTGCTCTCCAATTTGAAAAACCCAATTCGATACGCATTCAAGCTTGAAGACAGTCCAATTTTGGTGGTGCCGCCGCTGCTGCTGCTGCCGTGGTGCATCCAACTTACCGCCATCCTTGGTGGCCTCCTCGGTCAATGAACGGTTCAGATTCGATTTCCGCTTGGCCGACTTGTCGCGATCACCCAAACGACGTGGCGATACTTCGGGCTGTGTGGGGTGGAGTTATAATTATTATAATTATTTGTACATTTTAATGGGTGTTTTAGAGGAAAGAAATCAAGGCTTGGAAGGCACTTTAAAGAAGTTTGCTTGAGGAGCCTTCTTGTCCAATTTCTTTCCTTTAAAACTCTATTTTCCTCACCGTTCTCTTGTGCTTTTGCACGGGACTCAGCTGCAGATTGGCCAAATGGTCACGTGTTCCATTCTCAGCTGCTCCTTGGTCCGTGCTCATTGTGGAGCTACGTGGTCGCATACGAAGCGTACACTCTGCCGTGGGCTTGGGCGGACTCACAGCTCCGCCCGTAAAATGCAATTCGCTGAGGGACTGTTTCATCGAGAGGCCCGAACTGATGGCCACCAGGGGCTGGCGTCGCTGGGTTGGCGGCGTGTCTGCCGGCTGCGAGGCAGATCTGGACTGGACTCGGTTGGACGAACCTGTGGCGTTGACTGGCTCCGAGTTGAAGCCACTGCTGCTGACTTGTTGGCCCGGTGATTTCGGTGACAGCTCTGAGCTGCTGAGGCGACGTTGGGCTCCGTTGCGGGGCGATACGGGTGAACTATAACGTTGGCGCTGCTGCTCCTCTTCCTTCTTTTTATCTGCGGGTTTTTACATGATATTGAGAGGTTGATGGAAATGCGGTTGGTTAAAACACACAGAGAAAAAAGTTCTAGTTTTACTTTGCTTGGGTTAAAAGTCTTTTTTTAAAATCCATTTTCTCTGTGTGTTTGTTTGGTTTGTTTAAACATAAAAACACTCAAAACAAAACTACTTGGGTTAGGTTTTCAGGAGGTTTATAGACAGGAGTGGGTCTTAGTGACCTCCAGGATTAAAGATAGAGAGTAAGAGAGAGATATGTAAAACCCGAAACTCACCCAGCGCGGCGGCGCGCAGACGACTCGCCTTGGTGGTGCGCACCGCTGGCGAGGTTTGGGGCGAGGTGGCTGATGAGGAGCAGCTGCCACCGCCGCCGCTGCCAGCGCTGAGCAGCGGACTGGCTATAGCAAGCGGAGGAGCAATGGTGGATGAGGAGGAGGCAGAGGCAGAGGCGGAGGCGGAGACGGAGACCGAACCCAGACGCAGTGGCGACACGGGATTCTTGCGGCGTTTGGCTGGCGAAGATGCAATCGATGTTGTTGCAGTGGCTAAAGGCGGCATGGGCGTGGCCTGGCTTTGTTGTTTTTTAAGCAGATGTTGCTGTTGTTGTTGTTGGTTAGTATTGTTGTTGCTGTTGCTGCTGCTGTTAATGTTGCTGTGGCGTTGCCTCGTGTTGCAGTTATTATTGTTGTGTTGGCTGTTGGTGCAACTAATACTGCATTTGCCAGCTTTTCCTTCTCTTTGGCTGCTGCTGCTGCTGGCTGTTATATTTTTTTTAATGCGTGGAGTTTTTTTTGTTTGTTGATATAGTAAAGACATTAAAGCATATGATTGCGGCTTGTGTTGTGGTTTGCTGTTTGTTTTTGTGAAAGGTTTCGATTGCATAATAATCACAGAGAAAAAGACTCAAAACTTAGGACTCAAAGATCTCAAATCTCATATCTAACAACTCTGCGGCAAAGATTGATTGGTTGGTGACAACAAAACGTTGTGATTGTTGCGAAAGTGCTTTGGCTGCGACAAAAGAAAAGCATTAAGCTGGAAGACGAAAGTTTTTCGAGCCGATCCCCCGGGTCATTAGGTTGTTGGCCACCACTTAATGATGATGTATTAACTCGCAGCTTGTCATCATTAATAGAGCTATTCGACAACAGTAAACTGACAAAAAGGCAGCGATTAGATTATCTCGCCGATCGATTAGATTTCGCTCATAAATATAAACCAGAATTTACGACTCTCTAAAGAGGTAAATATGTGATGGGAATTGTCCGAAAATAAACATGGATAATGGGCGGCTAATAACTGTTGGAGAGAGCTATAATAATCAACATTGGGGCTTGTTAACTAATAGATTTTTAAAGAAATCGTAAAACTATTAAGCACAAGAAGTAACACAGTACAAAAGTATTTTATTACTAAAATGTATCTTAGAAATAATTATCCAAAAAAGACAATAAAGAATCTACTTTCTGGCATGCGAAAGTCCCTTTAAAGAATTTCACCAACGGTTGTTGAAGATAACGAAAAAGTAACCACTGAAAAGCAGCTTTAATCTTTCCTTTATTTTATAGTTTAAGTTTTTAATTAACTATTATTGGAATTTGTTTAAGATATAGAGATATTAATTTCTTAACCTTCTGGACAATGCAAATCTCTCCAATGAATTACTCCAACAATCTTGTAAAATAAAAAATAAAACGAAAAAGCATTCCAAAGTCCACTGAAATCCGCAATAAACTCTTTCTATTTTCTTTATTTAAGTTTCTAATTAAGGTTTTGTTATATTATTTTAGCATATTTAAAATTATCAACCTTTTAATCATCTGACACATTTAAGTTTCTAATTATACATATAAAAATATCAACCTTTTAACCTTCTGGCAAATGCAAATCTATCCCAAGAATATTTCCCAATTTATTTTCTAGCAAAAACACGATAGAAAAACCAATATCTTTATGGAATTTCCCCAAAGTTCTTTTAAAACAAAAACATCACAAAACCTTGCTGTAATCCCAAACCTCTTAACCTTCCTGTGTGTGCCCTCTGGAAATGCTGGTGGCTTATGTAAAACCAAAAACGATTTCATAATCCACACAGAAAACGAGCCAAAAGAAATGGGCGCAAAAAAAATAGAAAAATAAAACACATATTTTGAGCAAATCATCTCCGGGAATCTCCGCCCGTTCATTGCCTTTTTCTGCCTGTCTGTCTGTCTGTCAAAGATCAGTGAACGCTCCCAACACTTTCCAGGCGATCTTTCGGGCACAGAAATCAAATTAATGCCACATAAAGTGAGCGGAGAAAAAATTGCCAAATTGGTAAATATTGAAATCCATACCCGGAGTTTTGTGAAAACAAAACAATTGAAGGGAAATCAATCGATAGGGCAAAGCGGCTGATCAAAAACTGTGTTTATTATTATTATTTTTCGAAACGGGAGGGTTCTGTGTGTGGTCACAGTAAATCTCAACGATTAAACGGAGCATTCCCATAACCAAGTGATAGGCAGATCAAAGATCGAAGATTTTGGAAGACTTTCTCAACAGCCGGAAAACCGTTAAAGAAACAGAGAGAAGGAGGGGTCAGCGTCGTCGTCGTCTGTCACAAATTTATGAAACCCATGTCCACATTTGATAATAAACCCGATTTCCGATCCATTCATTGATAAATAAATATATAAAAAAATACAGAGAAATGGGCACAGCCTCGGCTACGAAGACAGGGAACCCAAAACCTATTAGCAATTTTATGGCATCTTTCATTTGCCTAAGTTGCGTGAAGACCCGACTCTAGTTTCGTGGGTTCGATTTTACACATTTAATGACAAACAATTTTATTCATTTATACGCAGGTTTTGTGTGCGTTTTATTTTTTTGCACAAACCTCTGTGCTTGGGAAACCTCTCGATGAACTCATAAGTCGAATAATAAATTGCGCAAATCGGTTTATATAATTCGGGCCTGTTAGATGTTTTCTGACAGCAGCAGTCAAAACATTTGAAAACATTCGAAATTGATTCGACTTGAATCGAGTTGCTCAATTGCAATTTGATTTAAATGTTTTTGCGGCCGAAGGTCTCTCTCTCGAGCTAAATTAACATTTGTCTAGAAAACGCTTTTCGCTTGTGATTGGCAAGCCGACAAAAATCTAATTTAGTTTAAATTGCTTTTAAGTGTGCAAAAAAAAAAAGGCAAGAAATCCGGCGTTGTCTCGCCTCTTCCGATAATGGAGTTGGTTTTATTTCTATTTCTCTTTTATTTTCTGGTTAATTTGCAGAAAACGTTGACAGGCTGCGGTTCAGGGCTGAGTCGGCATGGGGCGGGCTAATTACCTAAACTTTGGTTGGGAAAGTTTGCCTACGATAAAGAATTAATGAATTTGTTGGGCCAAAAACTAAGAAGAAGGTAAATTAAAGTGTGAGATCAAAAAATGATCAAGAGAAATAGCAGTGAAGAGTTTCAGATAGTTGTTAGATTTCTTTTGACGAGATTAAGGGATGTAATATTGAAATACCAAAATCTTCAAAGGGTTTACAGGAAATAGTGCCCTGAAAATATTGATCATATATCAAGGCATTTATTTTTTGAATGGTATAAATGACGCACTTCATAAACAAACTCATTAAATGAGCAACTTGAGTGGGATTCTTTCCTGTGAGGAGGGATTGTTTGAAATTGATCTATGCATTTATATAGGGCATCAAATTCTCATATAAAGAGAGACCTCTAAGTGATCAACTCATCAGGTGGTTAAAAAAGAAAGGTAATATCCTGTCACTTTTTTCTATAGAAACTTTTAAACTCTTTGGGAATAAGATCCCCTTGAGTAAATAATTATTACCCTTCTGTAATAATAGAGATCGAAAAGCAATCAACCGTGGATATTCCTTTAATAAAGCAGAATCGCTCAACTACATATGGAAAAAGGTACATAAAATAAGGAATAAATGAATGACGCAGTTTCCAATGGTATACATAAATCAACTCTTAAAGGGTAAAATTGCAGCGTAGTGAAGAATCAGCTGTTAAGCGAAAGGATTTGAAGGAATATTTAAAGAAATCTGGATAAATAAATATATGTATAAGAAAAAAATACATGAATAATAAAAAAGCATAAGAAATAAATGTATAACAAATGAAGTAAATCAGTAAATGATAAGTTGTCGAGGTTAAGCAATGGATCACCTCAGAATGAAAAATTGATAGGATGAAGGAGATAATTATGAAGAGGAATGTCTCAGAACAGGGCATAATAATGAATAATTTCAGCTTAAAAGCAGGTTTTGCAAGCAGTTAGCAATAACAAGGACATCACAAACAAAAATCAGGCAAAGGACAATCAAAGACAATCACTGGTGGCACTGGCAACAAAACACAACACAAAAACCGCGAGATTCAAAACTCACCTGAGATGGCGCTCGATGTGGCTGGACAGGAGGTGACAATCGCTCCAGGCTGAGACTCTAAGGAAGGAGTCTTAGGAACTACAGCGGCAGGATAATGCTGATAGTGATGGTGATTATAATGATGCGAGGACTGTGGTGGTGGTGGCGTGGCCGGGCCGTGGGTCATCACAGTGGTGGCTGCCGTCTCATAGGCGGAACTATTACCATTCGCCGAGGATGGGGTATCAACTGGGCCAGCACCTGGTTGTGGTTGTGGTGGCTTACTACTCCGTCTCCTTGTGGGCGAGGGTGAGCTGCAGGAGGAGTCACTGTGTCCGGTGGCGGCGGCAAATGACGGCGGCGGCGAGTGTCCGGCGGAACTCTGGCGACTGGCGGAGCGTGTGGTGCGCGTTATAAATCTGCGAAGGCGATATATTTCGATTAAGTTGTAGTTATAAGCATTTAATTCAATTTTCACGGAAACAAAACAACACACGCACACACCTCACACATGCCAAAGAACAGCCAAAACGAGATTAATGCGATCCGGCAGATGGAAAGATACACGGAACACAGAGCAGAGAATTACAGATAGAGATACATCCGCTTGAGGCGGCACACGGCTAGACGGCAGCAAACACGCTCGGCAACTGCCGAGGTTTGGCCCACCAAACACAGTGGAAACCCACGGCTTCGACTCGACGAGAGCGGTTTTCGGTTTTCGGTTTGCTTTTTGTTTTGTTTTGGATTTTTTTGGGTTTTTGCCGCTTGGTATCTTGCAGATACATGGCCACCAAACTACTCACTCAAAGCCAGAAATCAGAAATCACTCGAAAACGGAGCAACGAAGAGCAAAGAGCAAAGAGAGAGAGCCCGCAAAATTCGCACATTTGCGCCAGGTAGCGGTGTCTGCCGTCAGAGATACAGATACAAGATACAAACACAGGCTTTATCATCTCTCCGACCGTCAAAGAACAAAGCGTAACAAGTTTGTTATTGTTATTGCCGTGCCATTGCCATTACCATTTGCACGCATGCGCAACAGGCGGCTGCTGCGCAGGTAGCTCTCAGCGGCAAAAGTATCTCAGTATCTCAGAGTACGCCCCGTAAGCGATATCCATTTAGCACAGACACTTCCTCATCTCATCTCTCACTGGGCTGACAATGCATTTTGTGTGTCTGTTTAGCGAGCGAGTGAAGAATTTTGCAGCTTGCCTGCTTGGCTGGTCAATGAAGCGGGAGACTGTGGTCCCCAGACTGGGCTATGTTTATTTGTCGGCTTTGTTATAAGGTTTGTTAGTTAGTTTATTAGTCGGTTTGTTAGTGGGTTAGTTAGTGGCTTGCCCAGAGGGTTTCTTAGTGGGTCAAATTGTGTGTCAGTTTGTCCTACAGTTGCGCATCCCTTAGTCTGCCAGTTTGTTTGTCCATCAGTCGATTGTTTGTCCTTCTACTTGCCTGCTAGATTGTACGTTTTATTTTAAGTTATTTCGCTAAGCTAAGACTGGCTCTAATACATTTCACCTGATAGTTGATTTAATATTTTTAAAATTTATGTTTGCCTGTAAAATTGCCCATAAATTTGCGCTAATGTGTCAGTTAATTTCTTAGAAAATTCGTCCCTTAGCATATCCCTTGGATTTTACGTTAGTTTGTCCACAAGTTTGGCTTTAGTTTGTTCCCTAAATTAACCATAGGTTGGTCCCACAGATTATGTTATAGTTTGTCAGTCAGATCTCTCCATCAGTATTATGTTATCCCTATTATTTTATTCGAAGATCAGTTCTCTGCTTAATTCACCAGACATGCGACAGTTCATCCTTGAGTCTCTCCCACCGTTTGCCCATCTGTTTTTCCGCCAGTCTGTCCATCCGTCAGTCAGTTTGTTTTTTTCTTTTGTCTCCATTGGTTTTTGTCAGGTAGACAGGCGCTGCTGCACATTTAAATGTCGCGACGCATCAATGTCACTTTTTGCTTTGTGTACTTTATGATGGCACGAGACGATGGCACACAAAGATACAATGTTTTCCAGTACCCGTCTGTGTGGAGAGGGGCAAGGCATGATCATTTCCAACCAAAACAGAGGGAAATATCACGAAGGAGTGATCCTATGATTTCAGGAAGTAGGTTAAGGGATTAACCCAAGGGGAAAATAATGTGTCTGGAAGTTATTTATTGAGGGAGTGATTTTTAAGATCTACAGACTTGGGTTTAATCCTTAGAAATTAAAGGAGTCTGGAGTCTGAAATATAGTTTTAATCTATAATCAGAGGAACTGACTGTCTGCTTTCACAGGTAACAAAAATGTTAAAAATGGATTGCCTTAATTAGTTTACATTTATACAATTTCATGCTTAACCAGCTTAAAATCAGACATTTTTGAAAGACCCAAAAACAATTAAAGCCATCTCAAAACCTCTCATTTCATTGGAAACTAAACTGGGGTGGAATTCAATTATTAATTTCTAAATTTCTTCATACCAGCTTCTTTTCAGTTAAGATTTCCTGGAAACCCAATTTCAAGGGTACTCCCCGGGCCTTCACACTCTTCCGACTGCCTTCAATCTCAATCTTTATCATCGTTTAGATGATCATCAGCTTGTTTTGCTTTTCAGTTTTGGATTCTTTCCCGCTTGCCTGACTATGTCCGCCCGTCAAATGGAAATTTCCATAAATTGTATAAATTGCTAGAGACGCATATGACGTATCATCTGGCTGGCTACTGGAGGAGGAATCTGCCTGCGATTGCCGAGAACTTTCCAACCCGTTGGAAAAAAGGAAAAGTGATGATGAGCGAGCGGCGCGAGTCTTTAACCAGTTTTGTGGATGATTTTCTTTGTTTTTCCTGTGTTTTTTTGGGGGACAGCAGCAGCTGCGAGAGGAAAGCGAAAACCAGGACTAGAGAGACCATTGACGATCTGGGCCAGGCTCAAAACGGACCATTAAATATGTATATGGATACACAGCAGGTGATCGGATGACGGTGTTGACACCAACGAAAACATAAAATAAAAACCAGATAAATTCCACACTTAATTGCCGGGCATTCAAATTTTTTTTTTGGTTCGTCTTCAGCGAAGATTCTACATTGAATGCATTTTCGAGACATTTTAGAAAATCTTGTCGCTTTTACCACTCTTCATTTCTTTTGGTGCTGCTGCTGCAGCTTTTATGAGGCATTTTTGTAGCGAAAGCCTATTGGAAAAACTTGTCGCTGGTCTCTTGGTCTTGGTCTTGGTCTCAGTTTCAATTTCGGTTTTGGTTTCGGGTTTGGCTGTAAAACAGGTGCTTTCTACGCGGGATTTCTTTTTGGTCGGCTGGTTGGAGGTTCGATGGGGTCATCAGTGACAATGTGCCATTCGCTTTGTGATATATCACATTATAATTGATGGAACTGAAGAGACCTGGGACCCAAGACCCGAGACCCGCTGCAAATTGCACTCTCCTCCACGCACTGATGCGATATTGCCGAAGATGTCGCCGCGATACCGATACCGAACCCAAAATCCGATCCCAAACCCCCCAAACAATGGACCACGTAACACCCCGAAAGCAAAGAGAAAAAGAAAATAAAGCGAACAATACATGGATTTTGTTTGTTAACAAGCTCTCGGGGGCTCTACCTCTGTGAATCTACCCAAATCTCCGATTTGTTTGGTTGCCCGGCTTAAAGAGAGCCGCCAAGTCGCGGGACCATTCATTGTGTAACACGACATCGGACAATATAAGCGAAGATAGCAGCAGCATATTGGAGAGCCTCATACCAGAAAAAGGTGGCCCCCACAATGCTGCCAATTTGTTTTGATTGTGAGGTCCAAGGATTATGTGTCGGCAGCCCAGGCTTACAACGGAAATATGGGTTTTAGTGAGGGGAGAGAGAGAGAGTGTGTCCATAATACACATTACTAGAATCGCATTATACTTATGCTGGCAGGGTTAATCAGCCGCACAATTCCTGGAACAAAACGCTTTCAGGCACCTGCTCCTCCTCCTCCCCCTCTCTCTGCTTATCTACTCTTTTACTATGGTAATCAGCCTGATGACCCCGAAGTAATTCCTATCAAAGACAACACAAGCACAGTGGAGCTCAAAATAAGAGCAGAGGAATATAAATAAATACAAAAGGGATTCTGGAAAGGGTTTCTCATAGAATTATTTGTTGAAAGTGGCTTTTTATGATGTATATCTTTGATTTTAAAAGCATTTAAACATATCAATTGGTTATTTAATAATTATTATTTATATTTCTCTACCCTTGTTCATCACTGTTTTTGTGCTGGGCTAATTAGCCAGGTTGGGGCAAAATCAAGCTGTTGTACAGGCTTCTGGCAGCATCTCCACCTCCTATTAACCTCTCCCGTAATCATGACAACCTATCCCCCCTAACGATGGCGAGAAAACAGAACTAATTAAGCGCTTAATTGCGCAGGCAACAGATTCAATTGGGACTATCAAAGGATACAGATACAGATACGAATAGGGATAGGGATATTCAGTGAAGAGTGAAGTATTACAAGGATTCTTGGTTACCATGCGGGGATCGGTTGGTTGGGGGTTGGTCACCTCTCTTACTTACCTGCGCGCATTGGTGGCCTGATGGTGATGGTGATGTGTCTTGGGTTCTACTGGTTGCAATGATGATGGATGAGCGTGTGGTGGTGGTGATTCTGCTTCGGAATCTAACTGGTGGCCATTGGCCGCTGCCGATACACCGTTGATCAGTTCCTGACCCGCACTAGGACGAAGTTCCTGGCTCCAGTGATCCACGACATCGCCCTGCTTGCAGTGCAAAATGTGGTCGTCATCTTCACCGTCTTGGAGGTTCAGCCTTATGCCGGTTTTGGGTAACTTGGGCGGTTGCACAAATAACCTTTCGGTGTTGAAGGGCTCCCCGGGGGCATTGTGGGTGGGTGAATCCTCTGTCTCGGGAGCTGCCCGCTCCAGACTCCTGGCCAGACGTAGACTTAGGCGGCTGGAGGTGCCCTTGAGTGGGGAACACGAGGCAATCGTGGAATCGTCTTCGGTGGCAGGTGGCAGTGAGTTGGCCTTGAGACTCAGATTGGTGACCTTGTGACTGGAGTGCAGGGCATGATGAAGGTCGCCTTCCTCATCGTCGTCGCTGCTGGAGGGAGCTCCCCTGGCTCCTCCTGCTAGCTGAGGCTGCTTTGGCTTGCTGCCGCCGCCGCTGCTGCTCATCGGGGGATTGAGGTAGTGATGGTGCAGTGGCCAAAAGGTCGCCAGCTTGTCGCTTGTTGTGTTCTTAGGGGAGTCCTGCTGGGATTGATCCTTCTTCGGTGGCTCCTTCTCCTGCTCCTGCTCCTCGTTGCTGCTGCTGCTGCTGCTGCTGGTGTGACCCACGTCCAGGTTCTTCTCCTTGCATATTATGTCGTATAGGGCGCTTATGGGACGCGACTCACTGCGCACGCGCACCGCTCGCCGGGATCGGCTGTGGAAGCGCTGCTTGTGCCGGCTGCTGCGACCGGATGCGGATGTGGTTGCGGTTGCGGTTGCGGATACTACGGGACTAGCCTGCTCTACGGGATTACAACTACTTATGACCGTGCTGGATGTGAGATGTGGGGAGTTGTGGTGGTTCGTGACTGGCTCGTCGTTGCCCTCGTGGCTAACTTCACCTTTGGTAGGGCTCACAGATCCCTGAGAGTATCTGAAGAAGCGACCCTCGCTCCCGGTCCTTGCCTGTGACCTGCGGCTCCGACCTCCGCCTGCGCGCCCCTCGCTGGACACAGAGTCGCCACGAAAAAACGAGGCTGGTGCCACGCTCGTCGTCGCCGTGGAGCTCTTGGGAAAGGATCGTTGCTCCACCAACTGAGTGCTGGGTGTACTATAGACACTGCGGTAGTTCTCGTTCAAGGCCCCCGCATCCGATACATTTGGTGTGTGAATCCTCAGCTGGAGATCCGTGTAGTAGGCGGGCGTGGTGTGGTGATGGAAGTGCGGATGCTGGCCACGATACTTGGCCGGGACACTGCTCCTCTGTGAGCTGGAGTCCTCCGAGTTGGTCTGCTGCTGTTTATCCTGACTTGGCAGCGGCTTCGCTAGCTGCTTCCTCTCCTGAGTTTTGGTGGCAGTGGCAGTGGCAGGTGCTGTGGATAAGTCACTAGAGGCCGCAATGGTTTCTGCAAAAGAAAAGATAAAGAGAGAGAGAGAGAGTGAGAGGAGGTGAAAATAAGAACCAAGGTGAGAGTGGGCTTAATGGAAAGTAATGCTAACTCGTTTCCCCCAAACACAATTTTCCGCTTAATGTTGCATTATGTCCCCACAAGGGGATTTGTGGCACTGGGAGAAATTGGGAAGTAAGTAAGGAAGTTGATTTTATTTTTCAATATTTATTTTATTTTATTTGCTACTATTTTGAATAGTATTAATAATGTCTCTAAAATTATTATCTTCTTTTTTAATTATATAAATATTTTTTATTGATTTTAAAAAATAAATAAATAATAATAGTAACAGAAATTTAGTTTTAGACATTAAAATAACCTTAAACTATAAACACATATTAATTAATAATTATAAAGTAACAAAATGTTTGGAAACTCTAACTCTAATCGTTCCAGAAATAAAGAGTTTCAAACGGACATACGGACAAAAGATGAACGGACAAACGGACAACTGAAAATGCGGATAAACTAACAAAAGGGTTAAAAAATTACTTATAAAATATTTATATTAATCAATATATTTGCGTTTACTTTGAATACCCTTTGCATAAATATTTACTACGTTTTATAAGTTTTATATATAGTATATAAAAACCAGCATTTAATTTCTTCCAGTGCATAATTCTCCTCCTCTATTCCCCCACACCGCAAATATCTCTGTGTGTGTGCGCTTGCTTTTCTAATTCACTTTTTCGCCCGCCGCACCACTTGGCGCGTAAAAAAAGCAAATCTTGGCAGCAATTAAATTGCACCTGAGCACTCGGATTAATATATTGCATGCTCGGCGGCCATCTCGGGCCCCACCCACCTCCTCCTATACACCTACTAAGACCTACAACCATGTCAAGGTGAGGTGAGGGTTGCCTGCTTTTTATAGCCCAGCATCATCTGGTGCTCTGGCAATGAGTGCAGTTTTTATTTTTATTTCTTTTTGGGATACGTACATACATGGCAGTGACTGTGAGAGATTGCAAATGCAAATCGCATTTGACAACTGCCAAGGCATAAGCGATTAGTTATGCTTTTTCTGAACGAAAGTAGGAAGCACACGAATGCCTAATTAATCAAATATCTGAGAGCTCAAAAGAAAGATATATATAATGGCATAGATTATTTCTTTCAATATTCGTTGAATTTACATTATAAGGGGCTATAGTAATTTATACTAATAATTAATAAGACAATTAACAACCAACAAACTTAATTTTGTCACAAGTAAGAGATGTTTATAAAAGACTCCTCGATTGTAAATAATATATAAAACTCAAATAAAATACCCTGCACTCTGTGCGAAAATATCTTTGCATACTTTTCGGCAGTTACAATAAATATTACACAAATATTTAGAAAAATCCTACCCAAAACCAAATTTGCCCTATAAAGCTGAATAAATAAAATAAAAATAAAATACCTTGCACTCTGTATCTTTGCATAAATATTATTAGAACTTATTTGTAAAATCTTTTAGAATGAAATGAAGAATATTAGGAGTAAATAACCCAACTTATTGAAAAACACCCTGCTCATAAAATACGAATTCACACAATATATAGTACATTGTAATCCACAAGTACCAGCTATAAAAAAATAATGCTACTTATTATTGTTTCTTTTATACAATTTATTTGACAGCTGCGGCGGCGATTTCAAATGCCAAAACTCTGAAATGGAATCCCAAGAATGTGTACAGACACAAATAAAATGCTTTTTTTTCCTTTTTGGCCAAATGTAAGAGCTCAGTCTCGGCCTCTCATCTTTTTCCATTTCATTCTTTTCTTATGCCTAATTTATTATGACAAGCAGTCAAAAATATATATGTATCTTTAGGGAAAATAATTGAACAAATACAATTAACAGGCAAATGCGAGAAGAGCGGGTTCGGTCCCAGAGAGCGATCTTGGAGATACATATTTGTCCAGCAATTACGAATGCCCAGTGAAATTCAAATATTGAAACAGTTAGCACATCGCAGACGCATATCTAATCAGTTGGCGGAGAGAGCAAACAGGCACAAAGCAAAAGTCAATTTGTGGATCGGCAAAATGGCAATAAGAGTTGGGAGAAGCCAGAAGTCGAGGTAGCAGGGAGACGACAAGGCCTGCAATTAAGTGGCAATGTTGCAGCAGGCCAAAAATTGCACACCACAAAATGTTTAATTCAATTAGAGGAGTAGCAAAAAAAAAAACCAGACACACGTGTGGGCGAGCATTTTGTCATAGTTTTAATTTTATAAAAAGAGTCAGCAGTCAGCACAACCCTTTCGTAATTTCAATCAGCGGTTGAAGGGCTTGTTTAACCCCTGAAAACCATCACATCCCACGCTCAATTAAAAAAAGAGCAATATGTTGCCAAGCGCCATGGTGGTTCCCTCATCGTCTGTCGTTTTTTGGTTCTCTTAATTGATTGAAATGGTTTTTTCTGTTCTGTCTTCTTTTTATTTGACTTAAAAATACATTTCTGTCGGAATTCTATACAATGAAATAGCATTTGCCTCTATTTCATTCACCTGAGCCAAGTCAAGTGCACAAAAAATTACATTATAATTGGCAATTGAGTATAACAAATATAAGGAAAACGATTTTGTTTGAAGAAGGGCGGTGGTCACGTGCTTTGTTAATTTTCAAGAAAAATAGAAAATGTCAAGAGGCATGCCTGCTGCTCAGACTCAAAATCATTTGCCACAATCTAATGATATTTCTGAGTAAATAAATCGCAAAGAAGGAATATTGAACTCAAAGGTAAACACCCACATACACTCAAGACCTTATCTGAGGAGCAACTTCCTTTCCTTTCCGGAAAAAACAAAAAAAATAATTGAAAGCAAACATTCGCGCGCTAAGCTATACTTTTGTTTTTATTTTGCCAACACAGCAGAAAGATTTTTCAAAAATAAATCAGCAAAGACGACGACAATGCCCGCGAGAGTTGAATGAACAACAAAAGAATAAACTTTTATAAGGTTTGCCTTCGTTTACTGAAAAATGTATACAAAATATATCAATATTTTTGTGCTAAATTTTGTTCTCATCATAAAATTGCACACGAAAAATATTATATTTCGGAATGCATTTACGCAATGGCTAAATCTGGTCATAAACGAAATTGAAAATCATGCAAGAAGGCAAATTGCCAGCGTGGGATTTTTTCTCCAACGCGCGCCGGTTGCATGCCAAAATCCAAAGCAGAAAAATAAATAAACCCAGCGAAAAGTACCAAATACAAATTTGTGTCTTGGCATCGTGCCTTCTGGGCATTTTCGAGAAACAGCTTTCCGGCCAGGCGATTTGATTTCGTTTTTAACTTTAACTAATTATTAAGAGTGCAAAACACAGCTGCGGAGTCATAATAATAATTACAAAAAGCACCCAAAGCGTAAAGCCAAAGCAACAACTGTGTGGCGGCTGCTGTCAACATTTTTGCGGCTTCGCTGCGTTGAGTTACCAAACGCTTCTGTACTTTTTTGTACTTTTGCACCTCTGTGTGTGGCTGTGTGGCTGTGGCAGTGGTGGCAGCGAAGCTGATTGATCGATTGCTTGTTGTCTTGCGTTTTGCGTCTTGTGCCGCAGTCCCCAGGTTGCATAATTAATAAGGGGAGAGGCGACTGCAGAGGGCAAGGCTTAAACTTGCAGCACAAAATATCATATTGTCAAGGCAATCCCATTCAGAGGCAGGCCAGCAAATAAAAAATAGTAGCGAGTGGCACTCTAAGAAATTAAGTTTAGTAATCGGTTTAAAGGTACTTTTAGGTGGCAATCAGGATACTGCATCAAGTCAAAGGAATGTATTCATAGACAGGAGAGGTAAACAACAAATAACTCTTCAAAATAAGAATTTAATATAAGATTTAAAGGTACTTTAAGGTGGCAATGCGTCCAAAGTAGGGAGATAAAGGGATATACTAAGGCTACAAATAGAACTCTTCGAAATTTGGCTTTTATATACGATTTTAAAGTACTCATAGTTGCATTTAGTGCAAATAATATAAATAGAAAGCGTTTAATAAGCTCCACAAAATTCGTAAAATCACTCAATTCTTCAGTCTCAATATTCCCCCTAAACAAAGTTTAAAATAAAACTTAATTTTCCCAAGTGCACAAGGAAAAGCCATACCTATAAATACGTGTGTGGCTGCAAACTACAAAAAAAAAGGCAGTGAAGGACCCACAAAAAAAGTCTGAAGTTGAATCAATATTGAGAAGAAAAAAAAGCAAAAACTGCATTTTACAAAAGTGCCTGCCGTTTCGTTGTTTACAGTTTTCAGTTTTTCATTTTGCAACACAGAACGAGGCAGCAGAGGTAGAGGCAGGCAGGCAATGTTGCAACGTCTCGCCGTTCGGGATTATTTTTAAATGCAAGGGCAAACTGCCCACGTTGAAGCGAAGTCCCGCCGCAATTTTCCCCAACGGAATCGTCTTACTTTTTTATGCAATAAACACACACACATTTAATTATCAACAGAAGAGAACCGACAACGAAACCTCCTCTTATCGTCATCGACCATAAAGTGGCCCATCATCAACGCTGTGATGAAGGAGGTTTTCTTCTTCTTGACGAAAAGTGCACATCAAATTGTGTAATTTCATGTTTGGCAATCAAAAGCAGTTAAAAGAACCACCAAAAGACCGACCGGAGCTTCGAGAGGAAATTGGGTTAAGTAAAGTTCATCGGATGTTTGGGTTTCAGCAGCAGCGTGGGATGAGTGTTTGAGTGCGGGAAGTGAGTGCTCCAAGAGGATAATAAAACGAGGGATCTTTAAGGGGGGAAAATTCATTCGAGTGGCTCACCAATAAAAGGCTTTTCGCTCAAGCTGAAAATCTAAACCCTTTTTAAATAAATAAAATATAACAAAAGAGTGAATTAAATGCTAAGTAAAAAGCTTGTGCTTTTCTAGGTTCCAAGGAAATGCAACGTAGTTTCTATTTTGCTAATGACAAAAGCCATGTTAATGGTTATTCCCGTGTATATATATTTACTATATATGTACATATATGCTGGAAAAACTTGATAACTCATTGTTCGTTGTATGGCATATTGATAAGCATTATTTGAAATCTAAATATACACTTATGGCCAAAAAAATAAGTACACGAGAATGTAGTTTGTTTAAAGTCTCATAAAACTTTTTTAATAAACCTTAGAAAAAAATGCAGTTTATTTTTAGTTTCAGACCTTACCCTAGATAATAAAAACAACTAACAAGAGAGTTTTTCATTTCAAACTAAAAGACTGCGATCGATTTTATCAAAAAAGCATGAAAATGGGTTGGTCAAAATAATAAGTACACCCATTCTTCTAAGCCTATAACTCGAAAAGTATCAAATTTTTTTCACTTTTTTCTTCTAATTAGTAAACTTATACTAGTATCTGGTATAACGACCCTTATTTTGGACAACTTTCGCCATTCATTTTGGAATAATACCAATAAGTTTGATACAAGTCACTGCTAGAATCGTATGCCCGGTTTCTTCCAAAAATCTTCACAAATCTTCACAATTTAAAAAATGTTATGGCTTCATTTCGATTTTATAAGTATCCACACAAATTTTCGATTGGGTTTAGGTCCGGAGACTGACTTTGATTACTTCAAACAATTACCTTATTGTCCCTAAATCAGGCTATGAGGACGTTTTATGAATGTTTTTGATCGTTATCCTGTTGAAAACTCCATATCAAGGGCAGGTTTCCCATAGTAAATGG
>VNJV01019890.1:86110-101353 GCA_008042635.1 Drosophila nikananu | reverse complement strand
ATTGAGAACATTTCTGCATTTAAAACTGGGTTTATAGTTTTTTGGCCAATTTTTGAGAATTTTGACGATGTGACCCCTTTAATTTTTTTTGGCTCAAGAATCGCGAATTTCTTCTGTGGTTTTTTGATCGTAACTTGGCTTTAACTCAACCGATTTCGGTCTGGTTTGGTTTTATCTTCTTGGTTTTTAATGGAGAACATTTCTGCATTTAAAACTGGGTTTATAATTTTTTGGCCAATTTTTGAGAATTTTGACGATGTGACCCCTTTAATTTTTTTTGGCTCAAGAATCGCGAATTTCTTCTGTGGTTTTTTGATCGTAACTTGGCTTAAACTCAACCGATTTCAGTCTGGTTTGGTTTTTTCTTCTTGGTTTTTAATGGAGAACATTTCTGTATTTAAAACTGGGTTAATAATTTTTTGGCCAGTTTTTGAGAATTTTGACGATGTGACCCCTTTAATTTTTTTTCGCTCAAGAATCGCCAATTTCTTCTGTGGTTTTTTGATCGTAACTTGGCCTAAACTCAACCGATTTCAGTCTGGTTTGGTTTTTTCTTCTTGGTTTTTAATGGAGAACATTTCTGCATTTAAAACTGGGTTTATAGTTTTTTGGCCAATTTTTGAGAATTTTGACGATGTGACCCCTTTAATTTTTTTTGGCTCAAGAATCGCGAATTTCTTCTGTGGTTTTTTGATCGTAACTTGGCTTAAACTCAACCGATTTCGGTCTGGTTTGGTTTTATCTTCTTGGTTTTTAATTGAGAACATTTCTGCATTTAAAACTGGGTTTATAGTTTTTTGGCCAATTTTTGAGAATTTTGACGATGTGACCCCTTTAATTTTTTTTTGGCTCAAGAATCGCGAATTTCTTCTGTGGTTTTTTGATCGTAACTTGGCTTAAACTCAACCGATTTCGGTCTGGTTTGGTTTTTCCTTCCTGGTTTTTGCAGGAGAACGTTTCTGCATTTAAGACTCGATTTTTAATTTGTTGCCTATATTTTGTGCACCGCGAAAGTATGCAATTAAAAATAATACGCCGGAGTGACCGAATCGTCAGGCCAAATAATGGTGCATCTTTTGGGGTGAATTAATAGCAGCAAGCGGAAGTGACAATTCATTGCATACTTTTGCGCTGAGTCCCAGCAAATTACGTATACGATCAATAAATTACGTATATGTGTAATAAATATTTAAAATCTAAGAAAAAAGCTAGTTTACTGCCAAAAAACAACTATTTATATGATGCTTAAAAATCGCAAACACCCTAAAAGGTTTTTTGATCGTAACTTGGCTTAAACTCAACCTTCTGTTTATGCCGAATAAGAATATATATCACTAAGAAAAATGATAATACCCCTAAGCAATGTGTAAAAATATGTAAATTTAATATTTTTTAAAAATTATGACAATTGTAAATAGCAAATTAAAACATAAAAAATGCCATACCTAGGGAAAAAGTACATTAATTTAAAATCGGAAAGCTTTTCTGTGGTAGCTTTCTTTAGCTTTATAAATCTGCATACTGAATTTAAGATTTAAAAAATGACTATGTCGTCAAATGCTTAACAATTTAGACAATCAAGCGCAAGAGGCATCTCACTAGCCACTAGGGCTCCTGGCTTTCCCCCGAACTTAGCACAGATATCAACGGAAATACTCCCCAGCCTGAATACCAACAGGGATTGTACGAACCGAGAGCCAAACAGTCCACTAAATATGGCAGCTTAAAGCCGTAACTTCGGTTCGCCAGACTCGTTCCAAGGGAGAGTCCAGGCTGCAGCTCAGCTGCTCCCTCGGTCTGCTGTCTGAGTTATTTGCCAAAGGCGGAAAATGGCAATGGATTGAGCGAGGCGGGAGGCGGGGTTTGGTTTTTCCGAGGTAAGCAGCACCCAACCGCACACATTCGAATGTCGTTTATCGCCCGGCTGCCAAAACCCTCTCCCATTGCCTTCTCCCACCAGGACCTCATCCTCCATCCTTCTCATCCTTCTCATCCTTCTCCTCCTGCAGCTTCCTGCCGTTGCTGCAGTTTGACGAACTTTGCCGCCCGATAAATAATGCAATTTGTAATTAAGTCAGTCAACCAGTTGAGGGGCTTGCGGTGAGTAATTAGAAGCCATTGGCAAACAACAAAAACAAGCAAATGCAAGATATTGAAATGGGGCGGGGAAAATACTAAAAAAAAATACAGAAAAGCAGAAGAGGAAGCTGGGGAAAAAGGTGCACATTTTTATGTGCTTGCTAACAGGGTGTAAAAATGTCAGGAGCCACCTAATTGAAAGCGACATATGTACGTGCCAGTGAGTGTGCTGAAGTGTTTGATTAATGAAATATTTAGCAGGTTAATTAAGGTAAATTGGGTTAGCCACCGGAGGGAGTCAGAGTTGGAGGAGACACCAGATCATTTCCATGGATTATAGAGGTCATATTAGCACACACTTAAGCGCTGGGGTAGATAGAATTAACTGGGAGAAGCATGAATTACATTTAAATCGTTAAGAAAACTCATGAAAAGTGTATAATTAAAGCTAAGTAAAAGGTAATTATAATCATAAGATAATTCTTTTTTATAATTATTCAGAAAATAATACAGAAAATTCTTATAACTGTATTAAATAAAGGTAAATATTAATCATAATAAATACCTTTTAACAAACTAGAAGAATTTCTTTTTTAATCCCAAAACTCTCTAAGCACTCGCCTACCTTTTGCCATATGCACAATGAGATAGTTATCCTCTATGCATATATTCCTTTATATCCTGCTATATCCTTCTATATCCTCTATATCTTCTATATCCTTCTATATCCTCTTTTTTGGGCAACGCAACTGTCAACGCCCGCAAATTGTAATTGTCCTGCGGGGAGACTCCGGCTCAGTTGCCATTGTTCGGTCGCCTCGCTCTCCATTTTCCCATTTTCCCGCCGTCATTTGTTGCAGCTTACGCTTAATGCACAAACCAGACAAATTTCCCCATTTCCCCCTCACACACACACACACACACACACAGGATATATATAGTATGCATATAGAGAGGAGTTTTCCAGGATCGGGCGAAAAGTGCAAACTGCCGCCCGACTATTACGCAGCATGTAAACGTATTTGTGCTAAATTAATTCTTTATCTGCCCGCTGCCGCTCTTTGTTGCCTTTGAGCTGGCATCCTGCCATTTTCCCCCCAGCTTTTCCCGCACTCTCTCTTTCTTCCGCCGTGCCTCGTATTTTCCCTCCTTTTCTGGCCATGGAAAACAATGGAACGAAGAAAGTTATTTGTTACACTGAGGCGGATATGAGGAAGCCTGGAAATATTCACGGTATATCGTATAGTTCTTTCGCAGCGATAAAGATAATACTAATCGAGATGAAGTAACTTCCAGGGAATCCATATTGAATATACTAATATTTTAAAGTCTACTGGTTTCCCAGCAACGAGGAATAGGAACGAATCACAGACACTGCCCGTGACAGTTGCAGGTGATGTGTCATTTCCCCCTCAATGTTCGATCCTCGGCCGCTAATTTCAGTTTATAAGAGCTGCACTTTAGTGGCCGGGAAATGGGGGAAACTGGGGGAAAAATTGTCCCAAACTCTGGAGTAGGTGGCAGGTGGCCTCGCTCAATGCGATCTTCGTGTACTTCGGGTAAATATTTAATGGCGCTGGCCGAAAGCGGAAGTGGGCGAGTGCGGATGTGGCAAGGGAAATGCCACTTTGCGGTCAACAACAGGCCACGCCCACTCGCTAGCTAGCCCACCTGGCCACGTCCTGGTTGTCCCCCGTGTGGTTCCTGTTCCCAGCTCCCTGTCCTGTGTTCCCTGTCGTCCCTGCCGGCCAACTCCCAATGCGCTGCGGAACACGTTTCATTCAATTTATTTGCCATTTCCCATATCAATTCGTTTCGGGCCGCCAATTACACAACATGGCCCTGGCAATGGGGAATGGAATGGAATGCCAGCGACGCCTGCTGCTGCTGTTTGTACCCTTTCTCCTTGCTGGCCTTTCTACGGGGTTACTCCAGGCCTCCTCCTGGCCTCCCACCACACACATGTACATGTGTGTCCCATTTCTTTGGCCATTTGCTTAAAGCCTTTTCACGCAGGCAATGGCTGCTCATGTGTTGCGATGTGTTACTTATGTTTCCAATGCTCCTGCTTCTCCTGTTTCAGTGCTGATAATTTTCCACTTTTCTGGGGAAAATTATAGATTGCTATACCACTTAAATTGGAAGATAAAGTCCTATTAAAAAGGAGACAAAAATAAGCCTAAATTCTACTTAATTCTCTGGAATGTAAACCTTATTTTTCAAGTCAAATCTTAAATCAAATTTACAAAATGGTTTACCCATCGCCAAGTTAATTAAAAACCTCCACATTTTTCTTATAAAATAAACCCTTTCAATATTTCCCACCAACTTCTGTGCTATTTTTCCTCACCCCTAATGATAACGTTGAAAGCCTGAAACAATAGTGAAAACTGCAGGGGCAAGAGAGACCAGAACCAGAACCAGAACCAGAACCAAAACCCACTACCCCTTTGTGTGGCGACAGACAAAAGGAAAAGGGTTTCGAAAATGTGGAAATTGTGGGCGTGGCTGTGGGTGCTGTGAGGCAGCTGGCAGCTGGCAGCACCACATCATCATTAGCATATTGACATGTGGCCAAATTTGGTCACGTTCCATTTCATTTCAATTCATTTTGACATTGCCAACGGAGTTCGAATCAATTTCCCATCTCTGTCTCCTTTTGGGTGCTCAGTCTTTGGTCCCGGGTCCTTGCTTCCTGTCCCCCTTTGGTCCTTAGTCCTTGTCATACTGATAACTCCGCAAAAATTAGAATGGAAAAGGCAAAGGCTGCCCGTACTAATTGGTATGGCGCAGTAAATAGTTAACACACAGATCTAGGGACCACCTAAAAATGGTTAATTTTAAAATAATACTCGCAATAAAATAGGTAGTAGAATTAAAAACAAATAATTAACACTAAAAGTCAGACACAAATCCTTGTATTTTGTATAGCTTTACAAGTTTAAATGCTTATTTAAGCTAAACAAACTTAAACTCTTTTAAATTTATATTTAATTTATGTAACCCTTTAAAAACTATTTAAATTGTTGAAGTTTTTCTTTTCAAATAAAGCAAAACTGTTGAATTTCCTAAGATATACGCATATAGTTTACATTTCTTATTCGCTTCCTTCTCATCAATCAAAAACCAAGTTTAAAAATCAAAACCCAATGTAAATATATGGTTTCCACTGGCTTGTGTAAAGAGTTTAAAGTAAACCTACGATTTTAAGGTATTTAAAATCAATCTAAAACATATTTTTGTATATATATTTCCCACATTTCTGCCCTGCACAGGCAAAGAGTCAAAAGCATCACAAACAGCAAGTGCACTGTCCAGAAATGGCTGGTACAGGGGGTTAAGGCAGCCCCTCAGTGGGTTAAGAATGCGGTTTGGGTGGCTGTGGTAGATAGTCCAGGATCCAATGCCTACTTGGTACTCGACCAGTGGCTCTGACAGGCCTTTTTAATGTCGATAAGCACAGAAATTGAATGTCTTTCATAAGTTATTAGCTTTTCCTGGGTTGCACTATACATTTTCCCTAAGCTGCAATCATTTTCCAGGACAACAAGAATCTTAAATAATCATTTTAAAGACCACTGTCTAGTTAACAGATTTATAGGCATATTTATACCTTAATTTAACTATCAGTTTTAAGGAAATGCATAATACTTTGATAGGCTTTGGGTGCCTGGGCTCTTCATTTATTTCAGCAATCATGTGGCTACATAAGAAAGTCTAGGGCTATAGATATAGATTCTATATTATAGAAACTGGAACTAGTTGTAGACCCGCCGCCCCAGAACCGAGCGCACGTCCTTGGTGAAGCGCAGAGCGTCCAGGAAGGGCAGCAGCGACAGCAGCTCGGTGTCCTTGGGATCGTAGAAGAAGCTCTTGATGGGCAGCGCATTGTCGGGGAATCCGGCATACGACCTGGGCAGGTTGTCGATGATGAAGGTGTCCCGCATGCTCGTCCCGATGAGATTCAGGTCCTTGGTCATCAGCTTCTTCCCGCGGCAGTGCTGGCGATAGAGTCTGCGGCTCAGCACATTACGTCCCCCGTCCAGGTAATCCAGCACCTGATCGGCATAGCCCTCCGTGCTGGCCGTATACACGACCAAATCATACCACTGGGATACCAGGCGCAAAAAGAGATCGATGTGGGGCCGCTTGAACACCCTAATTGGTATCTGAGTGTTGTTGTTGTGGCACACAACGTTAATCACTAAATCGGGCATCACCTGCTGCGGCACCTGGCAGGGGCAACCAGTTTTCTGGGGACTCAACTCAGCGAAACAGGAGTGCAGCAGCGTCTCATCGAGGTCCAGCACCAAAGTCTTCCGTTGCAAAGCCGCCAGCTTAGCGGCGGATTCCGGTCGCAAAGGCACCTCGCGGTAAGTTACGGCCTTCGAGGCGTAGAAGCCGTAGATGCAGGCCCTCAGGTAGACCACCAGACGGCGAATGAAGTTGCCCAGCCGGCGGCCGGTGACGAGGATCGAAGTCCGAGCGGCTTGAGTGCGGAAGCTCTTGTCGGGAGGAACCTCAGCTGCGGCAGCCTTGGGCTTTTCGTTGAGGGAGTCCATCGGTGACTGCTTGCTTGTGACTTTTGTATAATCTATCATAATAACTGGCATTTCATTAAGTTTTTACTTTCATTTTTACCTGGAGCAAAGTTTTGATATACAAAGCAAAGTTGGTTGCGGCGTGTGTGCTGGCAGGGTTGTCAAGTTTTGGCGAAGAGTGAAAGAGAAGTGCTGACAGTGCTGCCAGACTGCGAAAATATCGCCTTTTCTATATTCTATCGAAATTGTATTAATACAAAATTGTTAAGAATACCAAAAAGTTCAGGTTTTCTGTAGAAATTAATAACTGTGTGCCAGAGTAGAAAACAAATCCCTAGTCTTGTGCATTTTGTCTACTTTTTATCAGAAGGCAAATGCGTCTTCTTTTTAAAAGGTTCTTAATTTGAATTGTTTTATGTTGGAAGTAAGTTAAAAGTTGTCAAGTTTTCTGTATAAACAAACGACTGAGGGGCTGCCAGAGTAGAGTATTTTTCTAGATCTTGTCGAAAGGCAACACACACTTGTTCTTAAAAGTCTGTTAAGCTGTTTCTATTTTCCTGAGAATGCCAAAAGTTCGATAAAAGCTACAACCGGTAGTTGGAAAGAAAGAGCCAGACTCCTCTTTTGAAAACCCATAAGAATTCGAAAGAATTGCTCTTGACATCAGTTTAATTCCTCCAGGACAAACATTTTATGTCTGGACCTTAGGTAAACCCCTCCAAAATAAAGAGTTCTTGGGTTTTTGAAGCTGGGCCTTCGCAAGAGTCTAGAGGACCCCTCTTTGTATATTTATTTTCCTGATTTTCTGAGGTCACCCTTTTGATGGCAACTCTTCCTGTTGGTTCATTATAAATGGCAACTAAAGTGCGGAGCGGAAGTGCACCCTATTTCCCATTTCCGGCAGGGCAGAGGGGGTCCCCCGGCTTTTGGCACGAAATAATATTTGCATAATGGCAAACAGAACCGACTGCAGCTCTTCTGCTGCTGCTGCTGCTGCTGGTACTTGGCCAAAAGATGACAAATGACATTAAGGAGGCTTAGCGCCTGCGTTTTCCATCAACTGCCACGCCCCTCCATGTAACAGGGGGCGGGGCTGTAAGCAGGGAATTTGACTTTCAAAACGAATGCAACACCCCAAAGCCACGCGGGGGACTGCTCCTTCTCCAGCCTTCGTTGGGCCCTCCTTCCCCCCTTTTTTTTTTTCTGTGCAACACACACTTGTGCATCCGGCGACCTCGTCCTTTCGTCCTTTGGCTGGCTCCCAACCGCCGCCCCGTAGACTGCAATTATTTTTTCCGCCTGCGCCAAAAGGGAACGTGCAGCGCTCTTTGATCCTCTTTGGCCATATATTTGCTAACGACAATGAGAACGACGATGTCTAGCTAAGATTCAGGTGTATATCTATATAGAGATATATGTGCACCGGTAGAAATTGGGTTTAATAAACAGGTTAAGTTGGCTAAAACCACATTAGCATATATTTATATTATGTTTACTTTAAAAATGTACCTTAAAATTAAAGCAAGTATATTTAATGTCTGGGAAAGACATTTCAGACTTAAAATCAATTTTATAAACAATAATTTGTAAGTAATTAAATATTTATTAATATTGTATTATTAAATATATTATATTAAATGCATATAAAATTATAAAAATAATTATCATCTTATTTATAGTCACCACAATTGTATTTTTTAAAGAGTCTTAAGAATTTTTAGTAAATATTTAATCATTTTTAAGTAAATATTTATCTGTTTTATTTTATTTAAAAATCAGGGAAAGTAGAAATGTACTTTCTTTGATTTTTACTCCTGGGATATTTGAGTATAAAAATGTATACAATATTTACTTTAAATATGTAGTTAAAAATTAATGTAAGTATATTTAATGCCTGGGAAATATATATCAATCTAAAAATAAATTTTCTAAACAATAATTTGCAAGCAATTAAATATTTATTAATTATTTATTATTAAATATATTTTATTAAATACATTTCAAAAAATACAAATAATTATTATTATAATTATAGTCATTACAATTGTATTATTTGTATTTTTAAAAGAGACTTAAGACTTTTTTTATAAATATTTAATAATTTTTGGGTAAATAATTATCTGTTTTATTTTATTAAAAATTTACTTCGAAATCAAGGAAAGTATAAATGTTCATTCTTCGATTTTTACTTCTGGAATTTTTGAGTGACAAATTTTTATTATATTTACTTAGAAAATTCACTTAAAAATTGGATAAAGTAAATTAAATGCCTGGAAAATGTATTTCAAAACGACAACTTATTTTTCTAATCTAATGCTTAATACTAAAATTAAAATTAAACATTTGATCAATGTTATTCTAATAAAATGATACCTTTAAAAATATATAATCAAGATATTAAGAAAATATTATGATAAAAATCAATATTTGTATTTTTAAAATAGACTTTGAGTCTTTTTTACATATTATTTCTTCAAGTTTAAATAGTTCGCTAATTTTTGCATATACATATTTTTCAGTGTACCCCCTCCTGCATCCCCTTCCCCCCCGTGCCCTGCTGCCACTGTGTTGGCATTTGTTTTATGGCCACGCCCGCCACTTGGTCCGAAGTGCAACTGCAACTGCAGCCAACTTTTTGCACGGCGCTCGGTTCGGCACTTGAAACTTCTCAATGGCACTCCGGCAATGGCTGTCTCCAGAGTCTGCCCCCTGCCATTGCCCTCCTCCCTTTTCCCCCTTGACTTCATCCGATTTCCCTTGATTTTTCCCCTCGTCGATTTTCCACAACTCACCGCCCACCGGAAAAGTCATTCCTAATCCCGCAGTTGCATATTTTTACTGCTAAGCACGTCGATGGCTGCCAAATTAGAGAACAAAATGCTGGCCTTAGGTGGGCGGAAAAGGGGGTGAAAATGGTGGGTGGGTGGGCGTACCAGGAAAAGCCGAAGGAGCAGCGAAATTCTATGGATTCAATTGATATTGATTTAAC
Organism: Drosophila nikananu; assembly: GCA_008042635.1. NCBI lineage: Eukaryota > Metazoa > Arthropoda > Insecta > Diptera > Drosophilidae > Drosophila > Drosophila nikananu. The sequence continues at coordinate 91,744 of VNJV01019890.1, read as the reverse complement.
GTCAGGTGTTGGAGTGCAGCGAATATCGTCTAAAATAGAAGTTGACAATTGCAATGAATGTTTTGATGGGGGGAAAAATTTAGGAAAAAAGGTAGAATATATTAGAAGCCAGGTGGCAGATGCCAAAATTCATTTAGTTATTTAACTTACGAGTTAAGCTACATTTAAATGATTGCAATCTGTATTTAGTTGATATTTTTAGATTGAGAACAAGGAGATTTGGCCAGCAAATATATTTGTTAGATATTAAATAAAGTATAAGCAGAATGGAATTATAAAATTGGGGGAGAAAAAGAATTGTGTCGATATTTGTGTATAAAATGATTTACCATTTGCTACATCGAATCAATTTACATTCATTAAAGGATATCAAACATTAATTTTAGACATCCCAAATACATTATTTTAAGAAGACTAATAAATAACTTATTTGTAATATTATTTGCTAGTATCTATAATAAGTCAATATTCTATCTTTGCAATATATTTCCCTTAAATCGAGATTCTATTTTAAATATATATTAAAATACATTTTTTGTGGTTTAAAAAGTTACCATATATTTCGTTTTAAAGATGTTTTAAATATATTTAATGTAAAAAGGACAACTAAATATGAATAAGTAACATCTTCTGATATTTTTCTAGGACATCAATACTTAAACTTGAAGTTTAATTTTAAGGCAACATTTTGACACATTTCGAAAATCGTTTAAAAGAAATAAAAAATATAGAAAAAGCCAAATATATGAATTGAATTGAATTATTAAATATTTTTCGTTAATATCCATATAATATTAATTTTTTAATATTAAATGCCAAATTTACGAATATTGAGACGTGATATAGAAAGGTATATACTTTTTCGTAATATCACAGAATTTTCTTTTTTATCTATGAACATCTTGAGTGTTTCTTTATTAATTTACTCCGAAAAAACTCCCCTGAGTGCCTGTGTCTTTATGAAATGCATATTTTGCTTTGCGTTTCCTGGGAGCCATTGGAAAAACCACTTCGAGTCCGGTTTTAGCTCTGTCCTTCGGGGGATCCTGCCATTTATGGGCAGCGACTATTTTCAAATCGCAACTTGAAAATTCGCATCATCGTTGGCCATTGGCCATTTGGGCGGCTGCTCGTTATCAAAATGTCAGCTACTTTTATTGGCGTTTCTTGTGTTGTGTTGTGTATTTTGTGTGTAAGAGTGGGTGTTGCTGTACTGTCATTGTCAACGCTCTGCGTGAGTGCCATGAAAGATTGCGCTGCATCTTTGGCACGTCTGCAGGTGCTCCTCCACGATGCTGCTCCTTGGTGCTCCTCCTCGGTTCTGCTCCTTTCTGGTGCTCCTTTTTCTCCTGCTCCTTTGGCCAAAAAAAAAACCTGTCCAGGTTGCCGTGCAATTTTCCAATTTCTAACTCGACTAACTTGACTTGAGGCTGTCGAGGGGGAAGCATAAAAAGAGAAAACAAAACCTGAAAGCAAGAGGAGATAAAAAGTATAGTTTTAAAAGTAAAGACAATAAAATACCTGGCAATAAAATTATTGTAGTTTTAAAAGCAATGCCAAATAGACCGAAAAATATGAAACTAAAATTCTTTTGCTATATTTAGAATGGTTGTTAGGCCTCACAGAACATGATTATATTCCCAGCTAAAAAGAAAAATAGATCTTCCACAAATTTGGCACTAAAAACGCTGTAGTCTTTAAAACAATGCAAATGATTCAGAAAAGTATTCAATATTTTATACTAATTTCAAAAAGCAAATCTGATATTATACAGTTAACAATAACCAACCATTAACTTGCTTGTTTCGGACTAAAAAATACTTCAATAAAAGTTTATATTATAAAATCAATAATAATATAAAAGCTCCAAGAGTTAAAGGTTTAAATGTAAGATTTAATTTGTTAAATGCTATACATTTATTATATAATTAATTTTCATCAATTTATAAGCAAAGAAATTCCATTCTACAAATCTCATTTAATGAGTTCCATATATCCCCTGTTTTCAGCACTAAAACTGCTGGGTATTAAAAGGCGAAGCAACCAAAGGCGCTGAGCTGACGGAGTGGATGCAACACGAAGAAATATGGCAGGAAAATTGCAAAACAGCGACAAGAAGGGGAAAAACAAAATCAAAAAGCACTCACATATTTTCCAATTTGGCGAGGGCAAACGAGTATCCAGCTTCTGATGCCCCTGTGTTTGCTCCTAGTCCAGTCCAAGTCCTCGTCCTCGTCCTGCTCCTGCTCCTGCTGAAGGATGTGGCTGCCGTGTTGTTTATGTCGCGGTGGCAATGAAAGCGAAAACGTGAAAGTCAGCCGGCAGATGAGTTGCGTTGAGGTTGAGCTGCAAGTTGCAGTTGGAGTGCCCATTTTTCATTTGCCATTGACCAGTGGAGTTGCTGCTCCTCATGAGGAGCTGCTGTTGCATGGTCATTAGCCCCGCCCCCCTCCCCTCCCAAAAAAAAAAACCAAAATAAAGCCAACAGTAAAAGGGCAACAGTTGCTGTGGTAATAAAAAGAAATATCAAGAAATGCTATCAAAAAGCCAAAGGAAAATGTATAAAAAGTAGCTGGAAAAACTTCCTAAAAAAGGTTTTTAACTTTAATTTAATTTCTATTATATATATATAATATCATATATTCTGGTTAACTTAAATACTAAATTAATATGGTAAATTCCTGAGCAAGTTTTCATAGCTCTTATAAATGCCTGGCATTTTCCAGTTTAATCATGAAATTCTTGTTATTTCCTCTACTTTTTCATCTCTTAGTTTTGGCCAAAAAATGTCTTCATTTGGCTGGAAAACAGGCATTCGCTTATCACGGCTGCAAAAGCCACCATTCATCATCGTTTTTGGCCACCGCCAGCATGTGGATGAGGACAAAATTTAGAATTATTTTACATGCCCAGCCCGGCCGCCGACGGAGTCAACAAATCAATCAAGCTGTCCGAGTTTTTGGTAGACGCCACCTGGACACCGAGCTTCAGATACATTTGCATCCCTCGGATACAATTCCCGGGAGCAAGGGAGCCACCAGCAGCACCAAAAACTTATGACCAGAATGCTGGGCCAACTGACAGCTGCCGACACGAAGGAGAAACTAGTTTCCACTGGCCAGTGAGCAAATGGCCACTGCTCCCAATGGCCCAGGCGCCATCCCCCATATTAGCCCCCCCGTCCGTCCGGGGTGGACCTTGTAGCTGTCATCGTCAGGGCCATTTCCAACTTCGGTTGCCCGGGGAGAGAGAGCTGGATCATCGGCATCCCGGGGTCTCCGGTCTCCTGTCCGCCAGGAAACAGCAGTCAGCGAGTGCAATTAATCTTGCGAGCTGAGCAACAAATGAACAATGCACGGCCAGGACGAGACAGGACAGCCTTTCCCTTATTTATGGTTGTTTTTCTTTTTGGAAGGGTGCAAGGCAAAGCGGGTGATTATTATAAATAAAATAAAGTTTAAAAAATTAATAATCCCAGCAAGCATTTTGTGTATTTATTCTGAGGGTCCTTGAGTTCATCTACTTGGAATTCCTAGAACAAAATTAAGGGAAACAGCAGGCAGCCGATGAGTTCTCCTGACCGAGGCCAAAGCCCAGCAAATAATTCCATAAATAAAAGGACCAAGCACGAGCACAATTGCCAGCCAAATGACCAAAGTCCCAGGACCCAGTGCAGGACATACATATGTCCGACATGCATATGCATGCACACACGAAGGTCCTTCGATTCAAGGCCGCTGGCATTACGATAATTGCAAGGATTTGTCACACGACAATGCAAGAACAACTCAAAACATGGACTCCACACAAAAAAATCGAAAGCAAATAAAAAAAAAGGATCAACGCGGGGTGCGGGGGATAGGGGGCAGGGGGACCACCACAGGCAAATGCAAATATTGGTTTAATCAATTCTATATGTGGGGATGCAGGACACAGCAGGGGTCACTTAGTTGGGTCAATTAGTCAGGGAATATTTGTCAAAATTTAATAACAATTTTAATTTGCTTATTATTAAACTTAATAATTTACTGTGTGTATTTTTGTTGTTTAAAAAATTAAGAAAGCTACAAATACCTTACAAATTTTTTTTAAAATGGGTCGAATTTTTGCCTTAAAAAATCCTTAGAATCTTAAATGGTTTTTTGGCCATAACTTGGCTTAAACTTAACCGATTTCGGTCTGGTTTGGTTTTTTCTTCATGGTTTTGGCAGGAGAACGTTTTTGCATTTGAACCTAGATTTATAATTTTTGGCCAATTTTTTTGACAATTTGGACGATGGAACCTTACAAATTGAAAAAAAAAAAAGGGTAAAATTGTTTTTTGTTCAGACATGTCTAGATCGATTTGGTTTTTGATGCTGATCAAGAATTTATATATAATTTATAGGGTCGGAAATGACTTCTTCACAACTTTTAAGGCTTCTGACTGAAATTATAATACACTGCAATTAAACCCTGCAAGGGTATAACAAGACAGATTACCTTTGCAGCTTGCAGTATTTTTTAACGTGAATTTCTTTATATTTTAAATTGCAATACATTAAACCGTAATACATTTTATATTGTATAATATTAAGCACTTCTGATATATAAACTCCTAGCTCGTGCTGTACCTTTTCCCAGCCTTGATGCATGTATAGTACTTTATATAAAATATGTGCGAGCCCACAAATACAATATATATTTGTAGATATATATATATATATATATATATGATATATAACATACCTGTGTTCAGGTTTTGTGCATATCAATATTTGCCTCGCTGCCTGCGGCCAATTTTCCTGGGCGATGGTGTTGTCGAGGGGACTTGGGGGTTCTCTTTAGCGGCGGGGGTAACGATCTGGTTTTGGTTTTACCAATTTTTCTCTCTCTTTTTATTTTTTCGGTGGAATTTTCGCTGCTCTATTTGTGCGACGGAAAGAATTCTGCGGTGCAATTGTGAAAAATGCCAGCAAATTGGATTTGCCAAAGCCAAAAAAAAAAAAAAGAAAAAGAAGAGAAAGGATGGAAGGATTCTGAAGAAAAGGAGAACTAACGAGCGAACGTATGTATGTATATATATTATATATAGAAGTGCCGAGGTAGTATATATTTATTTAATTTGTAGGTATTTCATTTGCATTTTCAATACATTTTGAAAGGAACGAAAGGGAACAAGGGTGTGAGAGGGCTGGGATTTAATGTGCTTTTATATCATTTCTCAAACATTTTCTTAAATTTCCAGCCAAAGCATTAAAGCTCAACGCATTCTTAGCATGTCCTTGTACAATTTTCCCTCTCAGTTTTTATGCATTTTTATTTGTTGTTCACTAACAAAGCATTTCTTGCATCTATTTCCCGGCACAGTTGCTTTATGGCAATCACCTAGGCAACCTTGGCATCCGGATGCCGGGATCGGGATCCTGGGATCCTGGGATGACACCTGCTCCACGACGGGCTTAAATTATGCGACAACGGCAGCAGCAGCAGTGGCACCACCCAGTGGCAACCAAGCAGTGCAATTGCCATTGCAATTGGGGGCAGAGGCAGGGGCAGCATCGAAGCGGATTGCAGGTGTCAATGCCCATTGGGTACGGGGGGGGGGGGGGGGGGGGGGGGGGGGGGGGGGAAAAAAAAAACCCGGGGGGGGGG
>VNJV01019890.1:0-86101 GCA_008042635.1 Drosophila nikananu | reverse complement strand
GGGGGGGGGGGGGGGGGAGGAGCGGGAAGGAGGTGACAATAACAAACCCCGGCAGTGGGTTTAGCAACTGGTTGCCAGGATGACAGGTCCCTGCACTGAGAGAAATGCCAGAAGAGGCATATGTCCTGAATATTACCAAATATATTCTGGGCACAGTTTGTCCTCTAGGAGATCCTCCAGGGCAGCCCTGCTTAGAGGAAGGAGGTTCTTTGTTATATATAATATAATATTTAGTATATATATTTGCTAAGATTTAATTAATTAATTCTTTTAAATTCACTAAGTATTTATAATATTATAATATATAATAACAAAGTATTTATAATATTTAAATTTGAAATTTTGTTTAATTTCAAGAACATTTCAACAACAATCATCTATTGATTTCTGTAGTAATTTATTATAATTAATATGAGATAATAATAATTTGAATTATATTTAATTTAATATTCAATAAATAATCATTTTAAAATGGCATTAAATTGAGTATTTAAATGTATGTAATAAACAATATAATAAAAAATTCAATTCAATATTAATTTATATTTTTAATATTTAATTTAATAAGCAATAAATATAAATTTTAATACAAATATTTATTTACATATTTAAATATATTAAAATAAATTATTACAATATTAATTTAATGTAATATGCAATAAATATAAATTTTAATTCAAATACTTATAAACATATTTAAATATATTTAAATAAATATTGATATATATATTTAACAAAATATTTGTATATTTCATAAACAAATATTTACCAGCCTCCCAAATCCAATACATTTTAATACAAATATTTATGTACGTATTTAAATATATTGAAATAAATATTTATTTATATAATTAAATTAATAGTTTTATATTTCATATTTATTTATTTTACCAGCCTCCCAAAAGCAGTAAATGCTTTTGATTAAACGCATTCCCAGGTGTTTTATGGTCGCCTCACAATACTTACTCCCTATTATTTTTCTTTCCCTGGGCCTGGGCTGCGCTTGAATGCGGATTGAGCTATGGAGATGTCCCTACAATAGACCCAGGTCCTGTCAGTCCAGGCACTCCTCTCCCCCTCAGCCAGGATCCATTTCCATAACCCCGCATGAGCCCAGCTTTATTTTTCTCCTATGTTTCCCTATGGCGACTCCCTGTTGCTGCAACCAGCGCTAGGCAGTGTCCTGTTTCTAGTCCTGTGCCCAGTCCTGCTCCTGCTCCTATGTAGTCCTACTCCTCCTCCTAGTCCTGCATTTGCTCCTGCTGCTGTTGTTGTTCAACAAAATGTCAGCCTCGGCGAATTTTGCAATTTGAAAGCCACACAAATCACAAAAACTACAAGAGCAAAAATACAAAGCAAAATGTTAGCTAAAATTTACATAGTCGAGACACTTAATACCTTTGAAGAATACACTTGTACAACTTAAAGAAATCTGTTTAAAAGGAATAATAAAGTTTCTTGCAAAAATTAAAATAAATGAAAAGAAATATAAAATAGCAAATAGTAGTAGTGAAATATTTACAAAATTGTAAAATGTTTTCTTCAGATAGTTTAAAAAAAGGCTTAACAAAAATATCATTACCTGGATAAAGTATTTTAGTTAAATATGGAAAACCCTTTTTAAAGGATATTTTAAATAATTATGTAAATTATAAGAAAGTTCTTAAGAACTCATAAAACATTTTCCTAAATTAAATATTCTAAAATAAATACCAAATATACATAAAATTATTATTTATAAGTAAGCACTGTTCTAGTTCAATACCTCAAAAACGGGTTAGAATTTCTCCTACAACTTTTAACTATCTACCAATGTTAATGTGCGCCTGCTGGTTAAACTATTTAATGGACCATTAGACAGCGGTTAGTGTAGTGTCATAGACAAAGCGGCAATTAAAGGGGCTAACCTGGGAACAAGATTGCTTTCCCCGGAGCCAATTGCACGATACCCCAATTAAAGGGTATGAAAGAAAAACAAGCTGGCATGCAAATGTTTCAATTTTTTTGTAGCCTGCTGTGCAAAACGAAAACGAAAAAAAAAGGTTAAGAAAGAAAAAGGAAAATAGGAAAACATGAAAGTGGCAGAGTGCAGAAATATGCAGACTGAAGTTTTAGCCAAAAGCCAAAGCCAAAGCCCAAAACTGAAACTGAAACTGAAGTTGAAGTTGATGTTGAAGTTTTGTTCCCACTGCCAAACGGAAGTCCATCTGTGTCCAGACGCAAAAAATCTTCAGCTTCCTTGGCATCTGCTTTACTTTTCAAAAAAAAAAAAAAAAATCGCGCAGTTTATTAAAGGAGTCCCCCGGCTGGAGGCTCCTCGAGAGCAATTAAATATTGTATTTATCTTAATAACCTTTTTGTTTAATAAACTCCTTGTTGAGTTTGCTCTGGGCCCTGGCTCTGTTTTCCTTGGCTTTTCCTTGGCTCTTGTCTCTCCCCACTATTTGTGGAGTAAGTTTTCTTCGGTTTGAATGCCTTGTTGCTGTGTCTGTCGCTCATTAGCGCATAGCTGATGCTGATGCCTGGCTTTTCCTTCTCATTTTCCCAGGCTCTCTTATACAGCCTCCTGCTAATCGTTTGTGTGCTATTTTCTTTCATTTTCCTTATTTTTTTCCTTGCCGGCCGGCCGCACTTTGCAATTTGATTAATTCATGCTTCCTTGATGCCTTCGCCTGGGGGGTCATGGCATTAACCCATTAGAAGCTGGCTCTTAAATTACTTAACTTTAAATCAAAATAATTACGGGTTTAAAGAGGAGTATATATATATATATATTTTATATAATTTTTTGTAGCTTTTTAAGTGAATTACTTTATTATATTCTAGCCTTAGCAGTTCTGAATTAATTTATATGTTAACTACTGCTGGTAGTATTTTGTTTAATTAAGAGCTCAATTTGAGGAATCCTCTTTGCTATCAAAACAAAAAAAGCAGAGAGGGGAAAATCCCCTTTCAGAAAGAGAGTAGACCCCCTTTTTAGAGTCCTGTGTAATCGATAGCTAAAAGCCTCTCCATTCGCCTCTGCCACTTGAGCTGTCATCAAAAGCTGCTCAATTTTTGATTTCGAATTTGATTTCTTGGGGGTGGAGGGAGTTTGTATGCCGGATTCCGGAGGATAGAGGAAGCTCCCTGGGCAGATTTCTGATTGCGCCATGGAGCCACAACATTTCCCCTTTGCGTCCTTTCGCGTTTATCAATTTCCGTCATCGACAGCAGCGATTTTAGACTCGAAAAAAGGAGGCAAAGGACTCGAAGTTAGAGCCAACTAGGAACTTGAAGACTCTACTTGAGTTCCAGCCAGATTTTCCTGCTCCTACTGGCCCCCTTCGCCCTTCCTTATATTCATTCCTTTTCTATATATATATATATATAGATATTTTTTGTATGCCTCTCCCCGTCTTGTTTCAATACATCGCAGGACTCTGGCATTTTCCCTTTCCCTATTAGCCCAAGCTTTAGCTAAGATCGATCCTGGGGGAGTCCTTAAAATGGTTTGCATGTAACCACCGCACACAGCCCCCCGAGGCGCCCCCCAGCCAGGATCCAGGATATCCGAACGTACGTATGTATATGTTGTGTGTGCACGACGACGCTTTATGCTTTATCCACTTGAACTCTTTCAGTTTTTTATCTATTAAATCATGATTGGCTACAATTTACACAAGTGGGCAACGGTCCTCAACTCAACTCGACTCGACTGGGCTCCTTCTTGGCCCCTAAACTCCTGCGTTTCACTTCACACAACTCCCATCTCCCATCTGCAGCTCAGCCTCCGTCTTCGTCTTCGTCTCCATTTCCAGCTGAAGTTTCTCCTTGGCCTTAACCCCCCTGGGCCCTTTTGGGCATGTGCTTCAAATTGGATGGCAACACTTGGCCCCAAGATACCGAGTTTTTTCAGCTGGCAGCAGTGAGCTGGGCTGGGATTTGTCATATCATCATCATCATAGTTTTGGCCAGGAAAAGGAGGACCCAGAATAAGGCTAATGCAAGTATGGAATTGATTCTGGCAAAGATTAAATATTAAATAAATATGCTTTTAAAGATATATTCTGTAAATAAAAAGGAATTTCAGCTTTGTTAGAACTTAAAGTCGGATAAATTAAATAAAAACCAGTAGACGTAGAAGATAATTCGAAACAATAAAAACAGAAGAATATTTTTATATACTAATCTTGCTTTTATAAATATATCTTTAAGAAAAACAACCTTAATTTAAATAAGTATAGGAAGAGACCAGAAAAATAATTGAAAACCCATACATAATTCAATAAATTTCCTGAATTAAAATATTTAAAGTAAAAAAGTTAGTATCCAATTTCAAAGCCAAGCACAAGTCTGTTAACAAACTAGCCCCTAGAAAGCGGTTTAAAATCAAAGAACCACTGAAAGAAATATTCAGAAGCTTTCTATTTATTCCTTCAATTTAATTGTCCCTTAATTTCCTCATTATTTATTTTTGAAATTTATTTTTCATTATTTCTTTATATCCTGATATCTATATGCCTGTGTTCCTTCTTTTCTTGATTTATTTTTTCTGTATTTCTTTATTTTTTAATAACCTTATTTCTTAATCTCTTAATTTATTTATTTCGTTTTCTTTATTTCTATATTTCTATATTTCTATATTTCTATATTTCTATATTTCTATATTTCTATATTTCTATATTTCTATATTTCTATATTTCTATATTTCTATATTTCTTTATTTTTTCTTTCTTGACTTCATTAGTTATTTATTTTTGTATATATTTGTTGTTTCTCAATTTTGTCGATAAATAATTATATACATTATAATTTATTTTGTAACCCTATATGATCCCCCTATTTTTCTCAGTGCACCCGCATCCTTGGGCCGCCCGTATTTATTTTCTTATCCCACAATTTGGAGCTGCTCTCTTTTTGGCGCATTTTATTACATATTCGGTTTCAGTCATGCGTTGTTCCCATCGTCGTCTTGCGTTATTCATTTCCAGATTTCCTTCCTCTTTTATTTTTTTTATTTTTTTTGCGCTTTTCGCTCTCGGTCTTCATTGAAATGCCAGTGTAAGGGGTTCCATTTCGCCGCTTTGATTGGTTTCGAGCATGTAGTTACCAAAAATTCCAGTGCCAACTCTGGGATTGCCCCCCGCCGCCATCGGTTGTCCTGCTCCGCCTCCCTTCCCTGTCATTTGAGTCGCACACACACGCAGACACTGAGAGGAATTGGGGTTTTATACGACAAAAGACATGGGTAAAATTCAAAATAAATAACTAAGATAATTAATAAATTAAATCAAGTCATACATATATTTTCTTATATTTTTCTTATATTAGAACAAGAAAGGAAGCTAACTTCGGCATGCCGAAGTTTAAATACCCTTGCAGTAAGTAAGAAGAAGAAGAAAAACCTTCCGACTTTTTCGTTTTCTCGGGTACTGACATAAGGTAAATGTTGCGAAAGAAAAATGTTGCGAACGAGAAATGTTGCCAGCGTAAAATGTTGCGAACGAATTTAATGAATTTATATATATATTCCTATGGCTGCTATATGATATAGTGGTCCGATTTGAATAAAATTAAAACCGAAATTCTGGAATAATACAAAGTGTCTATGTCTCAAATTTTATGAAATTATGTGGAAAATTGGATTAGTTAGATTTTTTCCTCAAAATTTTCTGATCGGTCCTATGACAGCTATATGATATAGTCGTCCGATTTTGATCAAATTAAATCCGAAATTTAAGAATAATACAAAATGGCCATATCTCCATTTTATTCAAATATTGTAAAAATTGGTTAAGTTATAATTTTTTTCATTAAAATTTACCGATCTTTCCTATATAGCTATATGATATAGTCGGCCGATCCGGCTCGTTCCGACATATATAGCAGTGAGAGCATATAGGAGCATAACTGCAAAGTTTCATCCAGATAGCTTTAAAACTGAGGGACTAGTTTGCGTAGAAACGGACAGACGGACAGACGGACATGGCTAGATCGACTCGGCTGTTCATGCTGATCAAGAATATATATACTTTATGGGGTCGGAGATGTCTCCTTCACTGCGTTGCAAACTTCTGACTAAAATTATAATACCCTGCCAGGGTATACAAATATTTATTTAATTTTTAAATATATTAGAAAGTAATAAGAAATAATAACCTTTATAAATATTAAATATTTATACTACATTTTTATATTTTTCCTTTTATAAATTTATTACTTCTCGGTTCATATTATTTTGCTCAGTGCATTCAGCCGCCGTGCAAATTGCAGCTGTTGGCATTTCCCATCATCAGTGGCTGTGACTGTCAGTCAATATTAAAGGGCCATTAGTTCGTTGAGGGAGGGGGAAGGCAAAAGTTATCCGGGGGAATGGCAAATAGAGGTTGATATTTCCTCCAATGAAAATTATTAAATATTTTTGGGAAATTCTGTATTTAACTTTAACCTTAAATTACATTTAATTTCAGGAATTGTTTTCTCAGATTTCCGTTAGTCAAAAAAATCTTCCTCCTTTGCACTCTTTGCCCAATCATCCGACAATTGTCAACTGGTGTTGGGGAAAAGCGGAAAATCGTGCTATGAAAATGGCTCAAGTGCTTGCCATAAATATTGAAGGACTCGCAATGCTCCTACCCCCCTCAAGGATACACATACATATATGTGCATGCATGAAACTTTACATAAATAAACAGAAAGGAAATCTAGGTTGAGGTCGTGGCGAAGGGGTTTTGATTTCTTTGCTGAGTTTAGCATTTTTTAAAGGGTTTTAAAAAATATGTATTGGTAATATTTATGGCAAATTTTTAATATGTTATACATTTCTTTATTAAAATATTTTAATGCATTTTTTCCGACATTCTGCAAGCTGCCTATAATGTATACGTCGAAGAACTTACAAATTCCCAAAGAAAAGAAATTTTACTGAGCTTAACATATTTTTTAAGAGCTTTTAAAATATGTTTGGCTTTATTTAAGAACTGATTATAAATTTGTTAATAAGTTATTATTAAAATAATATATTATATACATATTAAAATATTTTTTCCGATATTTAACAAAGGTTTTTAACGTTTACATACCACAAATTATATCATACCCCAAGAGAAGCATATTTTATGGAGCTTTAAATGTCGTAAGAAGTCTTAAAAACATATCCAGGTATTTTTAAAAATTGATTTTGTATATGTAATTAATTTTGTATTAATTTATTGCAATATAAACATATAAAAATATATTTTTGTAATATTCTGCAGGCTACCATAAATTAAACAACTTCCAGAAAGAAGCAGTAAAAATAGTTTATATTGTTATTAAATTAAAAACCTGGTTTATATTAAAAAATACTACAAAATATATATTATTTTCATACAAATAAACATTTTAAATACAGAATCAAGATAGATTTCTTCTGCATAGCTCAATATTTAATTTATAAATCAGGAAAATGAGAAATAAAGCCAGTGAAGCAGCAAGAAATAACTCCAATTAGCCTTAGACTTGCAAGGATATATGTATTCTAGGATATATATTCAACAATATACATGCATGTATATACATATATATATATATATATTTCTGGCTGTGAAATCACATTGCAAATCGCATCTTGCGCTGTAAAATTTATTAAGGCGGAAATTATTCATTGCACGATCGAGTGGCTTTTATGATTGCCAGCTTGCCGCAGATTGGACCCAGGACCTGCACTCGTCTTCCGCTCCTTTTTTCACACACACACACGTAATTGATTGATATATAAATATATATATAGTATGTTATATGATATATATACCCTCTGTAAGTGCATATGTGAGAGGGCACGTCGGAATTTGCCAGTTGATGTGCCATAATTAGCCTTAACTCTGGGGCCTGTTTATGGAGGACAGCCAGAGGAATTGCCGCATGTGACGCAAATGCAATTCGATTTTGATTTTATTCATTTGATGCATATTAAATTGTACACTTTGCCAACGGCTTAACACGCGAGGAAGCAACAAAAAGGACGAAGAGGAAATATAATAGGCTCCGAGGCCGGCGGTTAAATGTGGAGTACAAATTTCTGCAACCGCCTTTCAGTTGCCAGTTTCCGTTTGCGGCAATTTTAATTAATAAAAATTGACATTTTGCCTGCACCGGACCAGAAATGCAATTGCAAAAATAAAATATTATCGTTTTAAATATATATGTATATATACACATATATAAGTATATATTATATAGTAATGCGGCCTGACAACGACGGATCAAGGAGGGGGCAATAAATATTTAATATTTAGTGGCAAGCATTGTTCAGCGATTTTGCTCTACTGTTAAATCCGTAATGATAATGCCCAGCGACATGACAAGGACACAAAGGATAAAGGATATATATAGGGGGGCTTCGAATGAAATGAGACGGAATGGACGGAAAGGAAGGGTATGGGATTGAAATGAAATGGCATGGAATGAAACGTGAAAACATGGAATTGTGGTTGGCATTATTAATACATGAATTCAAATGGCCCATGGCAGCCATCGCTCTCCTTCTGCTCCGATCCTGCCAGCGGTCGTCCTTTTCAATTAGACTAAGCACACACACACACACCCGAAAACACACACTCAACACACTCAACACACACTCTATTTTCGATTCGAGACTGTACATATATTTAAATTCCGGTTAACCCCAGTTTTGGCCCTCTGAAAATCGTTATTTTCGAATTGTAACCAAAACCCGAAATCGGTTTAATGAAGTTTATTGAGAGGCCAACTTCACTCCACACTCCACATGTGGATTTGTACCACTTGGTAGCATGGGCAAAAATGTTAATTTCAATTCGATTTACCCTGTCGCTTTATCGATTTATTTATTTATTTTTATTTGTGTCATTTATTCGGGCCTACTTGCCTGCCTCTGGTTTATCGCAAGGATAACACACGGGCTCCGGATTCCGACAAAATCTAAGTCGGCGTTAATTTTATTTTTTACTAAGTTAATTAATAATGACATTGAAGAAAATTGTGCTTTTTGTGTATTTTTAAGTATTAAGTAAACTCATTTAAACAAAAAAACGTATGTAGTCATTTTACTAGTGTAATAAATAAAGTTCATCGTTGTTGGACTAGGATATCCAATAAACAAATAAATAAATATAAATATAATTTATTGAATATTACACATAAAATCCCTGGATGATAATGAACACTTCTTAAATATATTATCTGATACTATCTTCAATATTTTCCTTGGCTTTGCTAATATTTTTCGTATTAATTATTTACTTTGACCATAATAATATATTTATTCGATTAAAGGTAATGCTGTGGTTTAAATAATAATCACACATAAAATATTTAAGATATATAAGGAAATGTTGTTAAATTAAGAAATATCTATATGTCAATTTTTACTAAGGCAATATATAAATATAAGTTTAACCTTGTCTCACTAGGACACTATTAAATCAAATAAAGTCTTATTATTATTAATGGAATAAAATATATGTTTTTTATTTGGCCTGAGCTTGTTATAAATAATATTTTATATTTTGTGTACTATTTTAAATAATTGAAAATGTTTAATTTCTCTACTTTTGTAATATATGGTAACCGACGATAGTCTCTTCGTATCGTTGATTGTTGTTTTTCTAAAAATACATAAATAACATTTAAAATAAAGTTATTTTCTAGTTATAATTCAAATGATATTATATGATAGTAAAATATAAAATAATATATAAATTTATTTAATTTAGAAAAAGATCCAATTAAAAAGGTTGAATATTTATTTTAACAACCAAAGTAAGACCTTCCCCTTTTGGTTTATGCAACTTCCGCCTTGCACTCCCCACAAGGGGGTTCCCTGGGCCGGAGAATAATTATCCAACCCTGGACTGCACACACCCCTCTCCTCCCCCCCTAAAGGGGCAAGTGAAATAAATGAGCCAAATTAACTGGTCACTGCAAGTCCCCTCCCTCAGCCTCCGCCTGGCCCCTGCCAACCGATATTAATGCAAGAGTTTAAGTGTTCCAAATGACGCTGATAATGGGGCCAACAGGGGATGACGATGATAACGCTGATGATGATGATGATGGTGATGCTGAAGAAGGACAAGCTGGGGGAGCTTAATATGTAATTTATAATTTTGATTGCGCTGCCAGCGTTGACATCGAAGTCAGCGTCTCTGTCGGCTGCGCACTTAA
This sequence comes from Drosophila nikananu, assembly GCA_008042635.1. Classification (NCBI taxonomy): domain Eukaryota; kingdom Metazoa; phylum Arthropoda; class Insecta; order Diptera; family Drosophilidae; genus Drosophila; species Drosophila nikananu. Next base: position 75,937 of record VNJV01019890.1, on the reverse strand, counting down.
TCCGCAGAGAAAAATGTGCGCGCGCTTATTAATGCCTCAAATGCGGTGTCCGGGACTCCGGACTGACTGCAGCCACCGACCACCGACGAGTGTACAGTGTCTGAGGGATAAAATAAACAAATAAATAATAAATCATATAATATTTTAAACAATATTCATTGTTTAATTTACATTTAATAGAGTGCTCATAAGCCTAGATTTCATAGGGAATTTGATTTCAGTTCCTGAAAGTGCTTCAATGCATTCAACAAAAGCTCTTCTATAGTTTTTTTATTTATATTCTATATTTTGTATAATTTTTGCATTAATGAATTCATAATTATGAATTAGCATTAAATTTTTTATATAGTCTCTGAAGTTAAAGCTTAATAAAGGAAACAAGTTTTTCGAGTGTATAAAAAACAGAACTTTTCTTAAGGATCCACAGATATTTCCCTCTAGAAAATTCTTCCTATTGACTAATTATTATTCATTCACATAACGAAAGGCCATCAAAGAAATAATAATAATACCTTAATTTCTAAAATCAAAGCTTAATAAATTAAATTAAATAAGTCATGTTAATATTAAGTTAGTAATAATACATTTTGTGACTGGCGCATTAATTTAAAAAAGTATCCAACACTTGTAGCGCCAGGAAATAACATAAATAAATTTAAATCTAAATTTTATAAACAAGAATTGTGAAATTAATTCAAGAAATGGATCATTCCCATATTTTCCGAAATAAAATACAGCCTATTAAATACACAACTTTTTAATCAGTGTATCGATACTCTTAGATTTCATTTATATTTCTGAATTCAAAGCTATATAAATTAAGAATACACAAACTAAACACAAAGCTTTATCAATATTTTCCCCATTAAACTGGACTTCGCAAATTTATAATCTATAAATAACATATTCGGAAAATCCATCAAAATTTGATCAAAAGCTCATTATTACATTTATCAATAACTTCTTTTTCACACAAAATTAGCTAAAGTAAATACTTAGCAAAACGACTTGCGACTTAACAAATTTTCCATTCAATTTCTCGTATTTGCCTAGAAATTTTATGCAGATTGGTTAGCATTTTGCAGAGTCCTGCGAGTCCTTCCGCCGCCAAACCCTTTTAGTGTTTGCAGAGCCAGAGGGTGAGACTACCCCAAAAGGGGGGCGTGGTGCGTCAGAAATTAATGGAGCGTAATTTATGAAAATTATACAATTGCCAGACTGGCCACGCCCACATTGCACACTCACACACACACACACACACACATCAAGGAGAAAGGAGAAAGGATGCTTAACTTACAAAAATTTCATCAAAAGGATGAGAGAAAGCGCAGAGTAAGAGTAAGAGAAGAAGCTGGCATCTTCTGCTTACTTTGCCAAAAACTTTATATGAAGAAAGTTTGAGTCAAGCTGGGTGATGGGGCGGAAAGGGGTGGGGAAAGTCGGGGGAAAATGTGGGGTGAAAAATAGGGGCGGTAGCAGGTGCAGCGGGGTAGCAGCATGCAGGGGAGCTTGAGGGTTGAAAACATTTTATTAACAGCAGACATCGTCTATGAAAAGCTTAAAAAACAAAAATTAATTTAAATTACATATTTGCCCACAAAACAATGCCTGAGGGGGGGGAAGCAGAATAATATACTAAAGAGGGGGAAGGGCGGTATGTGGGGGGTTGTGTTTTCTAGGTGCCTTGTTATTGTTGCTGCCGCTGCTGCTGTTGTTTGGCAAAGAAAAAAAACCTCAAATTATACACAAATTTACGATGTTTTGCTAAGCTCTCGCTCTTGCTCCTCCGCGCGTACTCCACCTACCCTCCACCCACCACCCTCTTTTTCCCCCACTCTAGACCTTTCCCTGTTTATCAGATGCTGTGCCAAAAGCCATAATAACAACAACAACAACAACAAGTACCATTTGTGCCACGCAAAAACGCAACACAAATCCGAATAAACAAAAACAAAAAACCACGTTGAGTAGCAGCGGAAAAAATTGTTTTTAATAAAATTCTTCAAGTCAAAAACGAAAACTGAATGCAGTACAAAAGCAGCGAAGAGGTGCCATAAGGAGAGGTGGCTAACAGAAGAGGTGGAAAGCCCGAAAACGTAATTTGCGCAAAATAATTGCCTTGAGAAATTGCTTGGAAAATTGTAGCCAGTTTTAAAGAAGCTAGCAAATGAGTAAATAAATATTATTACACATATATAAAAGGATATACATTAGAAAACATTAAAATCATTGAATAAAATAATATAATCATATTTTTAGGCTATGAAATATTATCTTTAAATTGTAAACTAATAAAATTATGTATTGTACTTTTTTTAAACTAGGTGGCAACGCTGTGCGTGAAAATGTAAACAAAAACAAACAAGTTTAATCAAAACCAATTTTGCTTAAAATCAATCAGACATCGAGGAGATCTTTTTGGACTCTTTTTCAATTCACTAAAAATGAGTAAATGCATTTAATTACTTACTCAAACTATCTTAATTTTGTTGTTTATCCATAAACAGCAAAGTGTGACTTCTAATTTGCCGAATTTGTGCTCTACTCTGTCATCATTCCCTTGGAGATTTCCAGAATATGTTCTTTTGGTAGTTTTTATACCAAATAGTTGCATTTTAATTACTTATCTTTAAGTGATGTTCTTTATTTTAAACGATTTATATCAACTTTAAGCTTCTGTTTTCTTTTCTTCTTTTTCACAATCGAGTGAAGTTGGCTGCGCTTAATCGAGATTATTTTTCGTGCTATCGATACTCAATGTAAACTCTGCCATTATATCGAAAATAGGTGTACTACATTCTACAAACACAAATGGTATTATTATAAAAATCATATGTGACCCGAGGAGATCGCCAACTGAAGGACCCCACCAAAAATAAAGGGCATATGAAGTGGGTGTGGGCGGAGTTCTTTTTGTTTTTGTGTTTTCCCCGAACAAAAGCAAAAGCCAAAAAAAAGTTTTTGTAGCGGAAACACGGAAATGTTTTACATGCACGCGCATAACGAGCGCACCCCCAAGGTGGGGGGTTGGGGATGAAAACGCGGTGAAAGTGGGCTGAATGGATGGTGTTGGGGGTGCGAGAGCGAAAAGACGAGTCAGGTGGCTGAGGGGAAAACTGAAGAAAGATGAATACGCTTCAGCAGCAAAGTCATGTCACTTGGTTCAGTTCCGACTTTCTTCCGCTTTCTTCCCCCTGCATCTATACTTACATTTTCTTCTCCAAGCTCTTAGGTGAAAATTTTCAGGAAAAATTCAAGAAGCAATGGAAACCATCGTTTATGCATCTCTTAGTTGCTTTAATGGTGCACATATCTAGATATTGACATTAGCATTATATTTTCATAAAGTTATCTACAAAAACATTTGCCATTCACCCTGTAGAACAGAACCCTGTAGAACAGAACAGAACAAAACTACCGAAAAATACCGATTATTAACGAAACTCTTAAAAGGATTTTTCTTTCAGTATTTCTTGTTTGTCATTCTTTTGTTGACATTATAACTTTTTTTTTCTTAAATATTAAAGCTTATATTACGTTTTTTTCTTCAGGGAAATATCTTTAAACGATACGTATTTTTATTTTGCAACGCGGTTCCGTAGCGAACTTTGTCCATCGCTAGGCTTTTTTTTGTTTAGCACTTTGCAACACTGCTGGTGAAAAATAGGCGACGACGCTTGAAAATTTCTATAAACTCAAGTTTTGGTTAATTTCTGCGTTTGGCGGAAATTTCTCTTTTTTAAAGTTGGTTGTGAACTAAACGCCATAGGCAGAGAAAGCTAAACCGATTGACTATATATCAAGGTGTCTTGGATAACAGGTAAATAATGAATTAAAGTGCCAAATAATGGCGACAAGTGCACCGCCTGTGAGAATTAACAAGCCACATGGCCTGTGCACGCCTGCGCAGCGTTATAATAATGCTAAAAACAAATACATAGATTTAAACCAAAAATGTTGATGAATATTAATTATAGATTGTGGCAAAATGATGATCGATTCTGATTGAGTTGTGCGAAAATCGGTCGGCATTTGACCCAAGGCCAAGGCCTGTGTGTGGGTAACTTTCATTTGTATATGTAAATGTATGTAAGTATGCATTATTTTGTAATTATATTAATTTATATTAATTTAAATATATTATTTTTTAAGTACTATTATTTATGGATCCCATGAAACTGCTCCAACCCACTGTACACTGCCTAAAATATTTGTAGGAATGTTTTGGCCAACGCCACAGAAACCACACAATAATAACAAAATACAGAACTTGACTATTCCGAATCTAAACCAGCTGGCGGAGCAGAAGAACAGGAAGAGCCATGTGGGGGAGGAGGATTTTCACCATTTTCCCACAATGGACCACCGCCTAGTAGCCGTGTGTCAGTTAATTAGCTCATAAAATATGCAGAATGGCGAACAATTCGCACCTTTAGACCTTTTAGAAGAGAGAGGGGGCTTTAAAAAGGCTGGGAGCTTGAAAGGCATTCGGGTTCAAGGGAGTTGTGAGGGGAATGGGTTGTGGGGGGGCGGGGGTGCCAGGTGTAAATGGGTGTAACCAAATGAAATAATTGAGTGCCAAGGCAGACACGAAAGGAAATTTTTGGTTAAACATTTTGGCGGGGAAACGCAAACTCAGCGACCCGTAAAATGCCCTTAAAAATTGGGTTTAAGCTAAGAGTTTTATTAATAATTATTATTAATATATATATTATATATATTCCATATATTCCATAAATATATTTAAATATATTTCCTTTAGTCAGCATTACATTTATTGTAATTTTTTTTAGAAATAAATGAAAAAAAGAAACTCTCAGACAGTCTTCGATTTAGAACAAACAAAATACATAGTATTTTTATGTAATATATTTTATTATTAACATTTAAGGAAAGTCCTTTTCCCCTCTAAGGGATATTTTTCCTTGATTTTTGATTATTTTTTAAAACCCATTGTCCAAAGTTGTTCCTGGTTCTTAGATAACTAATCCACAGTTTAATTACTAATACAAAATATACACAACATACTAGTAGATAATAAATATATTTCTATATATACATATTTATTTTCCCCAGACAATACAAGTTATTGTCGCCATAATGTCTACACTCCTTGGCAAGGACCCAGGAAAACATAGGACGGCATGGCTCCGTGTTGCTGGTGGTCATGTATGGCAGATGAGCGTTTGTGAAGTTTATGAACTTTGTAATTACACACTTTATTAATTTATGCGCTGCGGGGCGCGAAACGCACCAACTTCCTTGCGAATTGCGAACGGAAAGCGGAACACACAGAACGAAGCAGGAAAAACGTGCAGCCAAAGGAACGTGTTAATGCTTTATGAGACACCAAAATGATGAAAACTCCACTCCGCAAAAGCCCTCATCAGGCGGCTTGACTTTTTAACCTTTCCCCTGAATTATTTCAACAAAAAAATAAAATAAAAATAAAAGGAAAAGCCAAAAGGAAACCCCAAAGAAAAGCTAAGAAAGGGAGGGCGCTGCATTAGAGGCTAAGGAATTCGGGTTGCGAATGTTTTGAAATTTTAATTTGGAAACGTGACTGACCAATTGGCTAGGCCAAGAAAAGGCTGGAAGCAGTCAAAGAAAGCGGGGGAAAATAAGGGCAATTTGAGGAATTTAAAAACAAAATCAAAGTTAAAGAAAAAATAAGGGAAATTCAGACGAAATAACTTTTGCTACTTAATTTTTATTTTAAGAAAATTAAATACACTCTAAAATCAACTTACTATTAGTTTAGGGCTTTGGTTTCTTTATAAATAATTATGAAATAATTGAATTCAATAAAATTAAAGCCTCAAGTGCTATTCTTTTAAGAACGTTTTTCCAAAAAATTTTCAGGAAGGAAGGAATAAATAGTTGTGAGAAAAAATTACAATCTGAAACCAGTAAATAAAAAAAAAAAACAAGATTTTATTATATAAATATTTTAATTTTAACAAAATAAAAGCCCCGATCCGCTTCCGTTGCTAGGAAATATACAAGTTCTCATATTTATAAGACAATAAGTAAGTTTCTAAGTCAATTTTAATTAAGAACTTGCTGAATTTAAGAAAATTACCCTCTAAAAATACATAAATAAAGAATTCAGAGCTGAGAAATAATTAAAAAAAATTTTAATTCAATAAAATTAAACCCTTGAGTGCTATATATTTTCTCAGCTTAAATGATCGACGATGCTGTAAGTCATACAGACGCCCCAAAAAGCCCTCTCCACTTATTGGCCAACTCGTGTGCCTTTTGGGGCGAACTTTCGAGTCACAGTTGCAGCCAAGTGCAGCACTATTTGAGTGCCCCGGACTCGAGTTTGGCGAAGTTTCTCTGGCTTTATGGGCCCCTGCATAAGTCATAAGCCGGAAAGGTCATGGTGACCTATGACCTGGCAGATGGGAAATGTCAAATGGCAAGTGCCCAATGTGTCCCAGTGTCCACTGACAACTTCCATGGCATTTATGTATTTTTAATCGGGGGAAAGAGGCAGAGTGCCTTTGCATCGTATTGCTCATACGCACCGTGTGCCGCATGTCCCTCATATGTATTTTTTTTGGTCAGCTTTGCACTTTAATTAAATTGTAAATATTTCATTTCGCACTCACATTTTTGTTCGTATTCGTTTTCGCAGAATATGAAAATCAAATCAATTTCCACTTGAATTTGTGCATCACCGCGTGCGCCTGACTGTGCCGCCAAATTAAATTTAATGGCATTAGAGATGTGTGCCGAAACAGCATTTATATGCTAATTTGCATTTATTTCTTTCACTGAGCTGTCAAGGCAATTTCAGCTGCAGCGGCAGCGAATTCAGTGTATTTGTTGTATTTTATTTCATTTACAAATGTTGTGTTTATTTCTTAACTTTTGCAAATGCAGTGGCAACAGAATGTTAGTGTAGAATTTTGCTATTACTTAACGCCAGTGTGAACACTCTACTAACTAGATAAAAATATATATTATTAATTGGCATATTCAATGAAATATCGCTAACACTGCTACTTGGATAACTTTGTCCATCACTAGGCCTTTCTCCTGCACTTTACAACACTGCTGGTGAAAAAAAGTAGGCGACGACGCTTGGAAATTTCTAGAAACTCAAGTTTTTTTTTCGATTTTGGCGAATATTCTCCCGTTTGGTATTGGTTGTTACATAAACCCCATAATCACAGAAGGCGAGAACTTTTGATAACTTTAAGGTGTCTTGGGATAACAGGTAAATTAGAATGTGAGAGAATTAACAAGGCACATGGCCTGCTGCACGCCTGCGCAGCGATATAATCAGGCTAAAAACATAGATTTAAACCTAAAAATATTGTGCGATATTAATAATAGATTGTGGCAAATACTTAAATTATCTTTGATTTCACATGAGTTGTGCAAAAGTTGGTCTGCATTTGGTTTAAGGTTATGTTTCTCCCTCTCTCTTTCTCACTCTCTCTCACAACGAGGTGTATTTTGGCTTTGATTGTACATTTAAAAATGAATTATATAATATAATTTATTAATTACATTAAATATATACTGTATATATTGTTTATATTATTTATAAATATTTATTTCAATTGTATTAATTTGCATTTATTTAATATGTTTCTGTACTTGCTAGCGTTTGGCCTATATGGCGTCCCCCCCGCGGGATAAGTCCGATCCCCGGGAACAGTACAACTGCCCCGTGTGCATGGAGAATGTGCGCTGGCGTGTTCCGGTGACCACCAGGTGTGGGCACGTTTACTGCAACCACTGCATCGAGATCGCCCTGGAAAACTTTTGCCAAAGATGCCCAGTTTGCAATCAGGACTTGGACGAACCCACGTTTCCCATAAACCTGTAAGTTGCCTAGAGTTGCCTAGTTTTTTATTCTCACAAATTCTGCGATTATTTTGTTTCAGTTTGAACTTCCGGCCAGGCACCCGCATCGGAGCTATGCGCCGGTGTAATTACCGTTCTGAGTCCTTGAAGTTATACGACGATCCGGTGCTCGCTCGCCTTAAGAATGGCATTATCAAGGACACCAAGGACGTGAAGGACACTTCACACTACAAGTGCCCGATGTGTGCGGAAGACGCGATCCACACCCATCCCGTGGCCGCCGAATGTGGTCATGTCTTTTGCGGAAAGTGCAGTGAGGCAATTGTCTCAAAGTGTCTCATTTGCAAGACGGGCGTAGACAGGGATAAGCTAGTTCGCTTATTTCTCTAGGGATAACAATAAAAACATTGTCTGGAATATTCCTAGAAATGTTTCGGCCAACATCTCGGAGACCACAGAAACAATAGCAAACTACAAGACTTGATGATGTAAACCAGCAAAAGCAGCAAGTAGAGCCAGGATTTTCATCATTTTCCACAATGGACCAAACCGCCGTGTGTCAATTAATTAGCTCCTAAAATAAACAAAATAGCAAAAGAAAATGTCCACCTTTAGACAAAACTGTTGAGAGCTTTAAAAGTTTTTCATTAATTTTGTTCATGACAAAAGTACAGTTCTTACGAATTTAATACAATTTTTTATGCTATTATATAAAATAATTGAACAAGGTTTCAATAAATTTAGTATCTTATATATTTTTCGAAAAACATGCAATGTTTTTGTAGCATCGCTCTGATATATTTACCCAAGATTTTTAAGAGACTTTTCCCCACTCGTCATTCGCCCAATTAACTTTGCCCCGACCTTGGCCTACCATTTTCTCTACGAGACTGCTAAAGTTCTACCATTTTCCTGGCGACTCAGTTGGGTAATTGAGTCCGTTTGTGAACAGGATCCTGTGGCATTCGCATCCTCAGCCGGCCGACTGTCAGTCAATCGCTGTCGATGTCAGTGCAAACAGAAATTTAAATGCGTCAGCAAATGGCAGACAAAAGGGGTAGGGTTTGGGAGTGAAGAAAATCGAGGGGGGAAAGTGCCACTGACATGTCGCACCAGCGACAGAAGCAGCAGTAGCAGCAGTAGCAGCAGTAGCAGCAGTAGCAGCAGCAACAATTCGTTGCCAAACAACAAAAGTGACAAAATAAATTAAATTGACTTGCCTTTGTCCAGCCTCCCAGCCTCAGTTTGTCCCTTCATTTCCATTGTCTAAGTGTGCGTGCCTGCGGTGGAAAAGCGGCTGCGCTTTTCCATACTTTTTCCCTATGCCTTGACTCTGTCACACACACACACGCACTGCCAACACAATGAAATGAGACAATTGAGCGTGTGATGGGGATGGAAAGGGGGTGGCAAACATCCTAGAAGAAAAGAAAAGGGATAGGAAAATGGGGGGGAAGGGGCTGGAGAAAAATCGGGCTTGAGGATGGGGAAGGATGGGAAGGGCCCACACGATGAAGACATCAGCATAGTCAAACGTCAGGACATGGCAACTCAAGCGTCACGTACTCGCCTGTCAGTGGCACGACTCCGCCGTGGAGTTCGACTCCGAGTTCAACTCATTTGAACCTTGACTGTCTGACGGAATGACGGACTGAGTAACTGACTGACTGACTGACTGACTGACTGACTGACTAACTGACTGACTTCTCCAACTAAAAGTCATTCGGCAGCAAAAGTAAATTAAGAGCAGTGACTAAAGCCCAGCCTTCAGCCTTAAGCCTCAATGAATACCCGAAAAAGGTAAAGGACTTGGAATTTAATTTATAGCAAGACGAAGACAGCTTTTTTTTAAATTGAAATAGATTTTTCTATTTTTAATTAATTGCTAAATATAAATAAATATGCTTATGTTTAATCATAAAAGTTTAGACAAATGTTTAAAACTTCTAGATAAGGAGCCATTGTAATTTTAAGAAAACGTTGAAGACTTGACTTTATTTTAGCAATATCCTTCAAAATAATAAAAATATATTTAGAATTAATATAAGCTTAGGCGAAAACCCTCAAGAAAATAAATACATTACAATAGAAATATACACACCATCCCTAATTTTTTGTTGCATACTTTTTGCCACCTTAATTATTGTTGAAATCTCACCAGTTTCTGGCTTTGGAAAATATGAGAAACTAGATTACCAATTGTTTTAACAACTAAAATAAAAAATAAATATACAAGAAAATACACTGAAAGTCCCAATCTTTTTCTTTATTTTCTTTTTTCACCCGCATTTTTTGCGACGAAAGATCGGTGTTGCCAAATTTGTTGGCCGCCTTGGGCCAAAACTTTAGCCAAGTATGTGACTGTGTGCGTGTGTGTGCGTTGTCCTGTGCTGTGTGGCTGTTTTTCCGTTACTTTACTTTGACTTCCTGCAGCAGCAGCAGCAGCGGAAGAAGAAAAAGGAAAAGCAGCAACAGCAGAAGGAGCAAACGCTTCTTCGCTTCACATGATTTGCATGAAAAGGACTGCAGGCAGACCAGCGCTGGCAATTTGTCCCTTTACCAAACAAATTTTAAAAATTGAATGGCTTAGAAATAACCCAACTTGTATATCCAATATGTAATAAAAAAGGAAATGATCTTTATTTTGTGTAAAATTAAAACCAAAAATAATTAAAATAAATCCTTTGAACTTGCCCAGCACTTTGAAGATTCTTCTAATTATAAATCTTACAAGATTTCGTTATCCCTATGTTATAGGTAAATAAAACCATAAAAATAATTACTTAAAGGTAAACAAAATTCGTGAAAAATCTAGCAATGTCTCAATTTGTTCACCTCAATTGTTTTTCCTTTTGTTGGCCATCATCTATTCTATTCTATTTCTTGAAGGGAGAGATTTGGTGGCAACACTGCTGCAGACATGACTCCTTGGCGCTCAAAGGATGTGGCTGTTGTTGCTATTATTGCTATTATTGTTGTCACAGCAGGCTAGACGGGTGGCAGGGCGGCCGGTGGGAGAGAGTGAAGCGACATGAGCGCCATTCAAGTTGTTACTTTGGCGCGTCTTTGCTGCTGACAACTGACAACTGACATCGAGTGGCTTCATGTGTTTGCTGTTGCTGCTGTTTTGTTCTTTACTGCTGATTCTCCTTCTTCTTTTACTCCCCTATCACCTTCTCCTCCTGCTCTACCTTCCCTTCTTTCTCTGGGTATTCTCCAGCACCGGTAAAATAATTTTAACAAAAAAATAAATAAATTGTTAGATTTTTGATCGTAACTTGGCTTAAACTCAACCGATCGGTCTGGTTTGGTTTTTTCTTCCTGGTTTTTATAGGATAACGTTTCTGCATTTATACCTAGATTTATAATTTTTGGCCAATTTGGACGATGGATCCCCTTAAATTAAAAAAAAAATTTCACATTTTTGGCTAAAAATCGATGGGATTTTATATTGTTTTTTGATCATAACTTGGCTTAAGCCTATATTTTGTGCACCGCGAAAGTAGGTAATCAATTCATTGCATACTTTTGCGATGAGTCCCAGCAAATTACGTATACGATCAATAAATTACGTATACGTGTAATAAATATTTAAAATCTAAAAAAAAAAACTAGTTTACTGCCAAAACAACTGTTAATATGAAGCTTAAAAATCGCTAACACCGTAAAACGTTTTTTGATCGAAACTTGGGTATGATTTATAGGGTCGGAAATGACTGTTTCATTGCGTTTCAGGCTTTTGACGCAAGTTTTAGTGCCCTCTGTAAGGGTATAACCGACATGGTTGTTCTTGTGCTTCGCCCTCTTTGTTGCCTGCTGCTTATTGTTGCGCAACAAAAGCTGACGCGTCATCATTATGTATTGTCTTGCTGTTGTTGATGTTGTTGATATTTCTTTTGCCTGTACTTATAATGGCACACTCGTCAGCAACAAAAGTTGCTGCAACATTCACCTGCCTAATGTTGCTAATAATGTTGCTAGTTTTATATCTAGACATTCCTTCGAAATCTAAGCTATACCAATTGACGAAAAAGATAATATATATTATATATAATATCGTATGTCGCTATGTAGCTTTATAATAAATGCAAAAGTTGTGTTCTTGTGGCTTTCGCTTAGCACTTATTTAGTCACAATATTTTTTTAGTATTTTTTTTTTGTGGTTAAAAAAGCAAACTCACTGCTCTTTGGGGTAACTTGCGTTCATTTGCACCTAATGCACTGGCATTTTCATTATAATTTCAAGAACTAACCGCTTTTCCCCCTCTCCCTGTGTGTGTGTGTTTATTTAGCTTGGCAGCTCGGCTGCAGAACTTCAAGTTGAACGCCTCGCTGCCATTGTCACTGCCAGAGATTTTCCACAGATTTTTCTCTGTCTCTGTTTCAGTGGAAATCTCTGTGTGCCTGTGCATGTGCGTGTGTTGTGTGTCACAGTTGCTATTGGTGAGTGTGCCAGTGTCTAGCTAACTGACAACAGCAACACCAGCAACACGAGCAACGTGCAACATCAGCAACTATTCGCACTTCGTGCTCTCGTGTGTGTGTGTGTGCTGCACATTTATTTGCTGTGTGTCAGTTTCGGTTACGTAAGTAAATTAATTAATTTTCAATTGCTTTAAATAAACAAACAGCTTGCCAAAAGCAAACAACTTTGAGCAGCAGCAGCAGCAGCCACACGGACATCATCAAACATAATGAACAAGCTACGTTTTGTTTGAGCAAAGGAGGCAGGATGGCGATGGAGAAGTCGCCATCGCAATCTCAGGCGTTAAGGATTGCAATTAAGAGCATGTACTTCGAGAAAATATTGTTCAATTTATTTCTAAAACCGTTTTGTAATGGTATAATTTAAAAAGAAAAGGTAGGCACAGAGTGCAGTTTAATTTGAAGACCTTCAAATGGCATACAAATTTTTTGTTCAATTTGTATTGTGGCAATAAATAAATTTACAAAATTCTGGAGCTATTTTTTAATAGCGACGGCTTATTTTTCCTTGAGCTTGTATTATCGTTTACATAAATTTGAAAAAATTCAACGTTTTTGGAGAAGGTATAGATTTCATAATTACTTCTAAGAAAGTGTTTAGTTGGCAAAATAAACTTTAAAAGTAAGCCTAAAAAAGACCTATATACTTAAAAATGTATTAAGGGTTATATTATATTCATTGGATATTTCTGTGTTATATTTAATTAAGCAATAAATTAATTATTAAATATATAAATAGTTATTACTTAACCGAATATGTATATGGTATAGGTATATGCCAAATATGAGTTTTAAAATATACGAAAACTATTTTTAATAGCATAATAAACATTTTTCTTGAGTTTTAAATAAGGCAAAAATATGTAGAAAAACATAAATTAAACTAGTCTATTTCTTAATAAGTATTAAAATATATATTGTTTGAATATTATAGTATATATTTAAATAACAATCATATTAATTGTTAAACTTATTAAAACAATCAAATTATTTGCTAAATTTCGCTCTTCCTACACCAATTCATTTATTGAGTCCCCATAGTTTTCTCTCAATGCATTCTTACTTTAAGCGGCGATTAATTGAAAAGCCAGGACGACTATGCAGCATAGAATTGAGTGAAAATTCGCGTAGCAACAAAAAAAAGGAACTTGAGCCATGTTGTGCGCCAGTACAGTAAACACTCGAGCCGGACGACAAGCACCAAAGAGAAAGTTTTTAAGGGGTAAACAGGAAAAATGATTCCACTTGTTCCGTCTTCCGGCCAACTTTCTAGGTTTTTAGTGGAACTTTAAAGTGTCCTGCGAAGGATTTGGCATAAAAGGATTTCCCACCCAAGAGAGATGTCGGCTTATTTTTATGGAAAATGGCAGGTTCAATATTCAACTCAATTGGCAGCTGTTTTTTTGTTTCAATGGGGTTTTTATTTCACTTTAATTAGCTGGTTGTATTTTTTGTTCTCTTTGTAAGTAAATAAAATTGTTTTTTGATATTTACAGATACTTTTAAAGCTTGTGTTGATTTAATAAAAAATTAATATAGGTCAGTGTTTGGTTTCAAGGGTTTTTATATATATTTAGTTTTACAACTACTTTAACTACCAAAACTTAGCTAATTAATTGAAGATCCGGGATTGGTAAATTAAATTTATTTAATATACTTTAGGCAATGCCTATTGTGACTTATAGTTATTTGTGGTTGATCGTAGATTTAAAGCATTAATTAAATTAAAATAAATAAAAAAAACAAACTTAAGCTTGAAATCCCTTTCTAAATTTTCTTACCCGACCCCATAAACTTTTAAATTCAAATTAAAACGTAAGCAATCATTAAAAAATCAAGATATGAGTTACAAAAAAAATACTCATGTGGTCATCAAATTCAAAATAAGAAATTTGTATTTAATTTACAAAATAAAAGCGTGAATCCTGCGAAGCCGTCGCCGGAAAAGCTTTTTGTTGTGAAACAGCTTTTCACCACGCCGACTTCAGGGCGCAGGCGCTCTCCGCCGCCAGGATGCTCTTTGGCAGCTCTCTTAACGCCTGAAAGGAGCCAAAACCTAAAGACCCAAAACCAAAAAATAAAAAAAAAAACCCTCACACACACGAAAACCGAAAACGCCACAAAACCAAAGACAAGTCAAGCTGTTTTCCATTTTCATGGCGGCGGCGGCTCCTTCTCCTTTTGTTGCGACTTTTCATTTCTTTGTTTTTGTTGCAGCTGATGATGCATTTCCCGGGGAAATGGCGGGGCGAAACACGGGGAGCGGCTAAAACGCAAGTGGGTCAGTGGGCCAGCAGCGGCAACGGCGGCAATCAACAAAAACAGTCAGCACGCAGCAAGGATTGCAGCGATTGCAAGATTGAGGCAAGTCCTGCCGCGCTGACGTCATTGTTACTCGCGGACTCCCCAAGATGCCGCATAACCTCACTTCACTTAGCCGACTGACAAGCGCAGGCGTGACGCCATCAAAGAAAACAAAGCAGCCCAAAGAAAACGAAGAAAATTACATTTTTTTTACGGATTTTAAAACCTCAAATTGTTGGCGGAAAAGTGGGTTGTGGGAAAGTACTCTAGAGGACTTGAAATAATAAATTCTAATAAAGGAAATTGTTAAATATAAATAATATGTCACATAGAAACATAAACTACATTTTATGTTAAGTATACTTTTCCGAACATTTTTCCGAAACATTTTCTAAAATATAGTATTCTACCTATACATTTTTTGCGTAATAGAATGCTGTCAGAAAATTTATTAGAACTGTTGGAAAAATTATAGAAAATAAAATACTTTTAATTTAATTTAATCTAAAATTTATACATTTATTTTGTACAGCTAAAATATTAATGAATAAAACCACAAATTATTTTGTGAACAAGTTTGCTAGAGAAAGTTCACTAGAAGAAGTGTTTTCAAAGAAATAATATATATCCTAAGACTATACAATATATTAAAAAATAAATTGCAAATTGCTTCCGAAAAAATGCGTAACTTCATTCACAAACCCTTGAGAAAAGATTTAAATGAACTACATTTTGTAATGTAATAATTTATCGCATAATAATACAATAACCATTTTTATTTTATGCACGAAAACCTAAAGAGGACTTCAAATTGTAAGCTTTAAAGAATAAACTAAACTTCTTAGTTGGGCATACATTTTTTCACAGCTAAGAATCATACATTTCAATCCAAAAATGATATATGTAAGCTGTGTAATAATAAAACCCATATGAAAACAAATATAAAGCCAATAAACAAACTAGCACAACAATTATAACCACAGCTCAAGTATTTAATATTAATAAATTAAAAGCTGTTTAAATTGAAATCTGCCATAGATCATAATTTTATCACATCACAGCGATAATACAAATATATAGTAAATGCGTTGAACCTCACCACAAACGTATCATCATGTCATCAAATTAAAAATGTTTGCATTTGCCATATTTGCGTACATTTATCGTGCGGAGATTAAAATGAAAATGTGCATCAGTTGCGATTTAATTAATTGCCGCTTGTGTATGTAACTATTTATAAACAACTTATTATTAATTCAATTGAATTCGGTTAGATTTGGGAGAAATACCCTCTAGAGTGCCTCCCCCTAAAAGTTGCCTTAGTTTTATCCACTTACTATATATGTATATTTTCCTAGTGCCGCCGAGATTGCAATGATTCTGGTTAAGCTCCTCAGACGAACTCCAAACTGGCGGCGTGTGTTGTTCTACTTTTTACACTCACTGTTTTTGTTGTTGTTGTTGTTGTTGCTGGCCACCCCTTGTGCCGTCAGGACCAGACAAGGACATCAAGTTATCCTGTCGCGGCCAGCGAGAGGCACCAGCAGCAGCGGCGGCAGCAACAAATTTTAAAAGTTGCGTCTGCAATTTAGTTCTTGTTTTATTTCATTGTTCCTTCTCCTCGTTTTTTTCTCCCTGCTTTTATTTTTATTTTTTTGTTTTTTATGCTTTTTTTTTTGGAATTTTTTTGTAGAGCGACAAACTTTGTTTTGTTATTGTTGCCGCCTCCTCAACGTCGCCGACATCGTTGTTTTTTGTTGTGTTTCAAGCCCTTGTTTTTTTTTTTTTTTTTGGTTGTTGTTGCTTCTGTTTTTGTTTTTGTTCTCGCTGCTTGTTTTTATTGTTGATGGCATAATAAGAGTGCAGATTTTTTTTATTATTAAGTTGAAGTTGCACGCAGTTTGCGGACAGAGCCGCCAGCGCCAGAAGCGCAAGAAAAAAACTATAAAAAAAGGAGCAAGAACAGGAAGGACCTTCCCAAGAAGCAGAATAAACCCAAGCTAAATGTAAAATAAAATACAAGTTTAGAGTTTCAATTTAAAGATACCCAGTACATGCTACAAATACAAGCATTTTATAAAATTATAAACTAATTTTAAGAGTGAAAATAATGAGTTAAAGCTGCCTTTTTTATCAAACCAATTTGTAACTCAAATTTCTGTCAGAAATATAGCATCTTTTGACCTAAAAAAATATCTAATATACTTTATAATTCTTTCAGAGACCTAACCTAAAATACCCTGAACTGTAACGATGGCGGTTAGCCGTAGAAACTGGAGTGGGAGGGCGATTAAAGCCGAGATTGTAGCGGGAGAATTGAGCGTGGCCCAGAAGACAGGGCTCAGCTGAAGTAAAGTTGGCCAGCAAAAAAAAGCAAAACAAAAAAATAGACAAACACACATTTAGCCACGAAGAAAACTTGCATATAAATTAGCAAGAGAAAAACAAAAAAGAAGCTAATTTAAGTGAAACGGATTGGACATGCAAGTGCGGCAGCTAACTTATAACATTTACATTTTCTAAGAGCTCAAGAAATTCCCCTTACAGCAATTATAATATTTAACCTATTAATTAAAAATATTAAATACAACAAAACTTTCACCAATACCTACAAACCACTAATTTAATATTCTTAAATAAACAAAACTTGCAAACTGAAACACATTAAACAACTAGAAACTACAACTGTCATTGTTAAACATCTATAACTTTCACCAACGTTCACCACAAAACTAATAATGAGCGTGGAACCTCAAATCAAAATAAATCTGATTATTAATGTCATTAAACAAAAGTTAAAAATTACTTGATTAACTACAAAGAAAGCCATTCCAACAAATAACAATATATTATAACCGTTCACCAATAGACATTCAAGTTAGTTCTTTACCTCACCAGTTCACCAACATTTTCCCATACCCAAAATTCAGATCTTCAAGGATGCTTAGCCAAGACGCTTCCCCCACACACAGGAGGAAAATCAGAATGTCGCCATTCACCGGCTATTAACGCAATTAAGAAGTCGCCCAAAAAAGGGGCGCATTGGGGACTTGCCAAAGCGGGTCAAGGGTTGCTTAGCCCTGTGTGGCAGGACCATGATGATGTGCACGTACTGCACAGGACAAGAACGAGGCAAACAACTTAACAACATTGTTCAACTTTTATGAGCATTATTAAAAATTAATCAACAATTTACATTTATTTACAGAGTGAGGTTAATGGGTAGTTACTCAGCTCCCCCCAGAATGCCCACCCGAATCCACGAACCAAAACCCGTCCACAAATGCTGACCCAAAGCTACCGCACTTCAAACAACAAACTGAAACTGAAACTGAAACTGATGTAGACATTCACTGAAAATTACGTAAATTAAATTTGTTTTTATGGCAGGCAGACGCTTAAATGTATGAGCAGCCCGAAGCCCCTCCTCGAACACAACCCAGGCCTCAAACTCCCACACACACTCACGCACTGCGTGCTTAATAAGCAACACACACAGTGACTGGGGCACTCAGAAAAATTAGTATTTCAATATTTAATATTAAAATAAGGTCTTGATTTGATTTCTAATTATTTAACTATTGTATTTATCATTTTTGGTTATCAATTGTTGGCTATAGTGCAAGGCTAGCTTTATTTTAATAAGATTTACAAAACGTATATTAACCAATGTAATATATTATAAATTGTATATAATTTTTATTATTTGTACAAGGAATATCTAAAAATATATCTGTATATATGTCTTTTCAAAATAAGAATATTTGTTATTTATTTTAACAATTTTTCAAAGGCTTTTCTGGATGAATTCGTTTCTAGGCTATAATGTGTTCGTTTTCCATAAATAATGTGCTTCAAAATGCATTTCTAAAACCTTATAAAAAATTATTCTATTTACTTTGAATTTCCCATCATCCCAAAAATATTTCTTTCAGTGTCCCCATGCGAGGCCAAGGAGCGAACCCAAAAAGTTGAAATGAACACGAGAAAAAAGCCAAAAAAGAAAGAGTAGGGAACGGAAAACTGTGCAAGACCCCGAAAAACCGGACTAAAGGCGGCCTTGGGGCCAAAGGAGGGCTGGGAATTCTGGGTGGCAGATGGTGTGGCACGTGAGGGGTGGCAGGGAGGGTCTGTGTGCGGTCTGTGGAAGTGACTGAGCAGAGAAATGTGTGTAATAAGGACGCATCGGGGAGGCGCCAGACCTTTGGGTCATGCCCAGGCGCTTTTCGGTGCCCTGTTAATAATGAGAAGGCAAACTGCAAGCCCCAGGAAACTGGTGCGGGGAGGGAAAAGTCCAGAAAGGTGAGGGGGAAGTGAGGGGAGGAAAGGAGCAAAAACCCCCCGCACTCAGTGGCTTCATCAATTTCCACTTTCGGCATTTTATAGTCGTCGCCCCCCTCTTACTTGCCAGTGCAAGGAAACCAAGAAACTGCAAGGGATCCACAAAGAAAACAGTAATGGAACAGGTAAATTTACATAGTTCCTTTGACTGGTTCCCCTTAACAACGTTTCATTTTTTAAGAAAGAAGAGCTAAAGTTATTTATTGAGGGGGGGAAAGGGTTTGTTGGGCTTAATAGGTGCACTTAATCTGGTTATTATATTGTTTTTAGAGAAATGATTTTTAAAAAAGCATAGCTAAGGCCATACCAAAATTATCTGCATTACATTTCTTAAGAGCAGCTATCTTTAATTATTTGTCGGTGAAATAATGGTTTTATTAATAGTTTCAATAAAGGTCATTATTTAAATAACTTATTCCATTACCACCAACTTCTCCATGTGCAAATTTTAATCATAAATATAGCCCTAAGCCATAGCAATTCATTTTTAATAAATATGCATATAATATACAATAATTATATATCAAATTAATATAATTTTGATAATATATGTAAGTATTTAAATATACATTAATAATAATATTGGGAATAATATTTATTTGCCTTTCTTTGAAGCAAATAATAAATATTAAATATAATTTACATATTAATAATCAATTTAAAACCAGTATATTTTTAATTAGCAAATATTTAATTATTTAAGTATCAAATACTAATATATTTTTGCCTTCCTAAAGCGAAATAAAATACTTAGGTAAACCAACTTATTTTTATATATCTCAAGATTGAGCGAAGACTACTTTACTATTTTAATTATATATAGTATTTTAAGTAATTGAATTATACTTTATTTATTTTATATTTATTTATAATATATTCTATAATTTTTTATTTTATACTGAACTCTTAAAGTATTTCTTCCCCACAACTTTACCTTGCATTCATCTTTTGAATCTCAAAGACCAGCTTCTTGTTTGTTTTTCAGTTTTTAGCTTAATTTCGAGGCCTAATCTTGGTATTTACTTGGCAGCCACCCCCCCCCCCCCCCCCCCCCCCCCTTGGGTCACCCTTATTTAACCCTCTTTTGCGGGTCTGTAATAATCATGGCAAAAGTTACAAATTTATCATGAATTACTTAATTTGTTTACTCTGTGCCGAATCGTTTTAACAATTGAAATATCCATTTCAACTTGTTCAACATTTTCCCCCTACATTGTCTGGGGGCAGCCCTCCCACCGGGTTCCACCCTCTCAGAACTCCCACCAAATCCCAGTTCAAGTTCCTGTTCCAGTCTCTGTCCCCCCGCAAAATGAAAGATTTAACCTGCACCTGTGACTGAGCCTTTGAATTTTTGGTGCTTTTGCGTACTATTACGGTCAAGATTTTGGTTTATTTTGGTGAATATTAAAGGAAATATATTTTTTATTATAAAAAAAAAAGAAAGCTTAAATTTGTATTGGTATAAAAATTTATAACTATTATTAGAAGCTCAAAGCTACTTTTTATAAATCATGAAAAATATCTATACCTATATACATATATTAATATTAATTAAATACCAATAGGTCTAGTTTTTGAAAATCTTTAATAAAACTTTAACCTCAATTTAAATAAATAAAATATAATAATATATATTAACAAATTACTATTAAGAATGTTTTCTAAAAATCCTTAACAAACTTAATTTAAATGAACCTATAGAAGAGAATTAAAAATATTTGTTAATTAACTTTAAACTCTTCTTTGTTCAAATAAAATATTTAAACAAAAATAAAATAAATAAAAATTCATTTTATAGATTAAAAAATAACTGAAATGATAGTTTTTGAAACTCAAAATTAAATATTAGTAAATTCAACTAAAAAATAGTATTTATTCAATTTAAATATTAAAGCAATGCCCCGCCTTGTATGCCCCCAGGAAAATTAGGGGAAGGGCAGTGGGTAAAGGGCTGTATAAACAGGGAAATGGAGCCCCCCGTGTCTCCCTCGTAACTTGCAATGTCGTTTTGGGCAAAAGAAACAAAAAAAGTTTCATTTACAAGCGTTACACCAAAAGCAATGACAATGCCCGGCGCAAATATCAATGATATGTTTGTTAAAAAACACGACAAGGACAACAAGGACCTTCCAACCAGCCGCTGCCGCCAGTTGAAGAACATTTTTCGGGGTTTTCCCCCGTCTGTTACTTCTTTTTTGGATTGCTTTGGTTTGTTTTTTTTTTTGTATTTTTTTGGAAGGGGTCATGTACTTGGCCCCTTTTATAACCGACAAACGAAGAGGAATTGTGTTGCGAGGCGGCGGCATAAACTTTTTGCTCCACGAATCCTTTTTGGGCTCAGCTCCTTGTCCTGGTTCTGGTTCTGGTTCTGATCCTTTTCCTGTCTTCCAAATAGCAAATGCCCTACACCAATAATTGTAAATTAAAATTGAAATGAATGAAAGCAAATGCTGGTTAGGAGATGGTAAAGGTTAGTTGGTAAGGAATGGGAATGGAAATAAGAATGGGTTGGGAATGGAGCAGGGAAAGGGAATGGGAATGGGGTAGGGAAAAGGAATGAGGTTGGGAAGCGGGGTGGGAATGGGGTAGGGAATAGGAATGAGGTTGGGCAAGGGATTGGGAATGGGGTTGAGGTTTTGGCTAGAAAGAAGGGGAATAGGTCCTGAAATGGGGCTGGGGCTAAAACTGAAATTGGAGATGGGGCTGAAGAATGGCCAAGGGGGATGGAGTTCGGAATGCGAGTGCGAATGCGAATGATGGCCGGCAGCAAACACAAAGGGAAATAGCAACAGTAACACAGACAGACAGACAGTCAGGCAGGCGTTGGGCCAGAATTTTGTAAACCATATAGCCTTGTTTACCGTTAAGGGGCAGGCCAGTGGGGTGGGGGGGGGGGAAAACATGCCACGGAAAATCGCAGGAAAAACCAACGGCAGCAAAGTAAGAGAGAGAGAAATGAAATTTAAGCAGAACTAGACCTACGAGGAATGATGAGAGGCTACAGTGCTTAAGGTATAGCCAATAATCCAGAAAAAAATTTAAAAAATATGTAAAGAAACAAATTTTTATAAATATATAGTTAATAATATATGTATGATTAATAAAAAGTATATATAAATAAATATAATAAAAATTGTATGGTGCAAATTATATATATTTTTTTGCTAATTTTATAGTTAAGATAAATTATGATTGATAGCATTATTATCCATAGCAACATTATCCAGTTTGGATTTATGGATATCAAATGATATAGTTAGAAATATTATATTCAAAACCATAAAAAAACTCTGTTTTTAAAAAGTAGCCAAAATTAGTTATAGAGTGACCATATTTATACATCTAAATAGCTTCTTTAAGGCTTCTCATTAATATTATGATTCTCTTATAATTTGAATAGGTTTACATACTAATTATGACTTATTTGTTAAGGAAGTTCATTAATTAATTATTATATTTTATTATTCATTTTCCTGTTTTTAATTTAATTAATTAATTCAAACACACCCAGAACCACTGTTCCAAATCCAACTGAAACGATAACTGCGCGCTTACAACGACCTCCCATCGTGTTGCCATATCTCTGGCCATCCGTCGTCCGGCTGTGCCCCATCTGTGTGTTCGTCCTTGTGCCCGCTGGTGGTGTCCTTATGTCCCCATGTCCGGCTATATGGCTATATGGCCGGGTGTATGGATGCGGGCATTATGCGTGGGCACAATGCATTAGTTAAATGTAACAAAAGAGCGGGAGCCTCCAAAGAGCGGCCTTTTCAGCGTTCGGAGCTGCTGGCAGGCGCAGAGAATTAGACGTCGGCGATGGCCATTAGGAATTGAGAACACGACCAAGGATTTGAAGGCACCCACGGACATTATGCATACGCACTGTGGGACCAGGATAGCTAGTAACTCCTAGGGAGTTAATACAGTGAAGAGTGTCTAAAATATTGCCTCTTAAATTTGTCCTCTTTGAAAAATATATTTAAAAATTCTTTAGATCGATTTAATGAAGGGTACATGATCACACATTTACTGTTTATTATTTTGATATTAAATACTTGTTTAATAATTAATTCACACAAACCCCTAACCCACTGTGGTCAAGTAATAATGGGCCGTGCCATTGAGCGACAGCCAGCCGAGCCCATTGGGTTAACCCCCCAAATGACAATTCCCACGAAAGCGGAAACAGAATTTCCAAATGGAAAAGGGAAAAACTAGGGGGGGGGAGGGAGGTAGTTGTGGTAGCGCGACAGCTCGTTCAAATTGTTAACCAAATTTGTAAATGATTCCTAGCTTCAAGTCGTACGACGGCATCAATCAAATATTATTATTTTCTACACATGGAAACAAAAGGAGGGAAATTACAAATAAGCAAAGAAAGAAAGGATGTTTTTGTTTTTTAATCTTAAGATCGTAACTAAAAATATAATAATCCAATAGTTGACTTCAAAATTAATATAAAAATGAATTTATTATTTTTTGTTCTGGTTTCAGGTAGAAGATGTTACCTACATATAACTATAAAAGTCCCATAGTTGACTTCAAAATATAAATATAAACGAAATTTACTAGATTTCTGTATGATATTATATAGGGAAAAAAATAGGAAATATTATTTTACATATTTTAAAAAAATATATATAGTAGGTATATATTATTTTATTATTATTATTAGATTAATTATTATTATTTTACAGTTTTTAGCTGATTATGTGCTCTTTAAGAACCCTTAACTTTTTGTTATAAATCTGTCATTCATATATTTTTAAACTCTAACTGAAATAAATATTTTAATATCCATATAACAATTTTACAAGATTATAATTTATAACATTGTTATTTGTAAACCAAACCCAAGAAGGTAACCCCTTATTTCTCTGCCCAATAACCCCTTCTATTTTCCATCAGAGTCTATCATTTTCGATTTTGATTTCGTAGTGTGAATATGGACACGCGATTCGATTTATTTCGTTGCCATGTGACAAATTCCCCACCCGGCGGCGATACTTTCCGGACCACGCCCCATCCTGAAGGCGGCATAAATCAATTAGCATTAAGGCTGGACACAGCCAAAAAAAGGAGACAAAAAAATCGCAGCAGGAGGAGGAGAGAAAAAATAGCACGAGGAAGAGGAGAAACAAAAAAAAACAGTGAAAATAAAGCGGCGAAAATCAGTACAGACCATTGCCCAAAGGGCAAACACTTCACTTATTGTTATCCCGGCACATAAATAAAGTGCCACAGGGGAGACGAAGGCCGGAGAAAAGGCGAGAAATAATAAAGAATGTGAGGAGGAATAAATACAAATAAACAATCCCGAAAGGCACTTAATTGTATCAATTTAAGCAGTTAAAAGCGCCAAAAGAACACCAGCAGCAGCCACAATTAGGGATGGGGAGGTCAAGTCTTTAATATCGATATGTCAATATCAATTACAAGAAATATATCGATAAATACTTTTTGTAAATATACCATATTTACAACTATAACTTACTATATCCATATTAAAATATATTTAAATATGCTTGATTTATGGGTATTTTTAATATATCCATTATTTATAAATTCTTTCTGTAAATTAATATAGATTCCTTTTTTTCAATATTGATCACGATAACAATCAAACTTGCCAGATATACCATAGGTTTCTTTTAAATGAATTTCAAAAAAAACTCTAATATATATTTTATTAAGGCTTCCTATATTTTAAATAATCATCTTTATCGATTAAAAATCCTATCGTGTTCCCCCTCTTTTTTTGTGCCTGCTTTTACAAAGTCATCCATCAACATCACCAACAACAATAACAACGATACACCAACGATATACCCCAACGACATACACCAACAACAATTAAAGAGAACAACAATCAGATGTCGAAAAGGAAATACGAAAAAAATAAGAGGAACTTGAGAGCAAAACAAAGGCCATCGTAACTTATTTAAATGCTCCATCAATATGCGAAAAAGCGCCACCAGTCCCGGAGATATTTTTCCCTCAAACAATTTACAATTTAATTAGGCAAACTTAAATAGCCAATCAAAATAAAGTAATTGCTTGGAGAAAGCGGCAGGCATTTAAGAAGCAATTTACAGCGATTGCTAAGGGAAAAACAGAGGTGAAAAATTTAAGCTGACATATTTTTGGAACGAAAATTAAAGTTGGGCATGGTAAAGATATTATTATTTAATATAGAAATGTAGAAACTAACTATTATTAGATCGGCAAATACTTAAATAAGGGAAAACTTAACCAATTTAATAAATTCACTTTCCTTTAAGGACCATTACCCACGGCTACTCGAACACATACATATTTTGTGCATTAGCCATTATCCTCTTATTTCCTAATGAAATTTCAACTGACCACCACGGCAGCAGTAAAGCCAAAAAGCAGACAATGTGTGTGTGCGAAAATGCAGCTGCACAGGGACTGAGCCTGCCTTTAAAGTTTGCATCATGTGGCAACCAATTATGCCACAGCCTAAAAGTCAGGTATTCAGGTGTATCTAACAACGGGCAGGTGCCAGAAGCCAGTCCAGAGACAAACGACCAGGAGCTAGGCAATATTTTGGAAGCTAAGCCAAAGCATTCGCCCCACGAATATCCTTTGGTTGCTCTCCTCACATATTAAGTAATAATATTAAAAATTAATTAATAACAAGTAAAACAATTTAGCATGCAAAAGGAAGTTGTTAATTATGGAGTTTCCCTTTGAATGGAATACCGAAGTTAATAAATCAGCACTTTTTGACAGCAAACAAATGATGTAAAAAATAACCTATTTCAAGTCGGTAAATCCGTCATGATTTAAATGTGTAAAATAAAAATAAAAAATAATAAATGATATAATTTAATGAATGCAAATGAACTGCAATTATTTTTCAGAATCTCAGAGTAAATGAATTATTAGAAGTTAAAGACAGTATTCCCTACCGCCACATTGAGGGTATGCACTTCGCACGCACACCGAATGAACTCCGGGGTTCCCCAGACCCACTTCAACACCCACCAAACCCCTTTGGAAGCACACCAAAAAAACACACACACTTTGTTGCAAAAGTAGCGACATTTATGCGTGTGTGCGAGCGTCCCACGAAAGTGTATTCGTTTCCCATACTTTCCAGCAGTAAAAACACAACCGGCCACGCCCACCGATGGCCATCAGTCAGTCTCGTTTGCACTACAAAAAATATTAATGGCTTCTTAAAAAAAAATCATTACATATTTAAAATTTAAAGTCAAAAGAGCAATATGCAATCGGTTTTATAGATTGTAATTTTGTTTTGTATAGTATTTTAATTTTTTTTAATTTATGGAGTTACATCGTCCAAATAATGTAACTCAATTTGTGAAAAAAAGTAAGGGGTTCCATCGTCCAAAATGTGAAAAATTGTCCAAAAATTATAAATCTAGTTTTAAATGCAGAAACGTTCTCCTATAAAAACCAGGAAGAAAACCCCAAACCAGACCGAAATCGGTTGAGTTTTGGCAAAGTTATGATCAAAAAACAATTTAAAATCCTAAAAAAAAAGTGACAAATTAAAAAAAAAAAAATTAAGGGGTTCCATCATCAAAATTGTGAAAAATTGTCTAAAAATTATAAATCTAGTTTTAAATGCAGAAACGTTCTCCTATAAAAACCAGGAAGAAAACCCCAAACCAGACCGAAATCGGTTGAGTTTAGGCAAAGTTATGATCAGAAAACAAATTAAAATCCTAAAAAAAAGTGACAAATTAAAAAAAAAAAATGAAGGGGTTCCATCATCAAAATTGTGAAAAATTTGCTAAAAATTATAAATCTAGTTTTAAATGCAGAAACGTTCTCCTATAAAAACTAGGAAGAAAAAACCAAACCAGACCGGAATCGGTTGAGTTTAGGCAAAGTTATGATCAAAAAACAATTTAAAATCCTAAAAAAAGTGACAAATTAAAAAAAAAAAAATAAGGGGTTCCATCATCAAAATTGTGAAAAATTGGCTAAAAATTATAAATCTAGTTTTAAATGCAGAAACGTTCTCCCATAAAAAACAGGAAGAAAACCCCAAACCAGACCGAAATCGGTTGAGTTTTGGCAAAGTTATGATCAAAAAACAATTTAAAATCCTAAAAAAAGTGACAAATTAAAAAAAAAATTAAGGGGTTCCATCATCAAAATTGTGAAAAATTGGCTAAAAATTATAAATCTAGTTTTAAATGCAGAAACGGACTCCTATAAAAACTAGGAAGAATAAACCAAACCAGACCGAAATCGGTTGAGTTTAGGCAAAGTTATGATCAGAAAACAAATTAAAATCCTAAAAAAAATTACCAAAAAATGTGAAAAATTTAAAAAAAAAATTAAGGGGTTCCATCATTAAAATTGTGAAAAATTGGCTAAAAATTATAAATCTAGTTTTAAATGCAGAAACGTTCTCCCATAAAAACCAGGAAGAAAACCCCAAACCAGACCGAAATCGGTTGAGTTTAGGCAAAGTTATGATCAAAAAACAATTTAAAATCCTAAAAAAAGTGACAAATTAAAAAAAAAATTAAGGGGTTCCATCATCAAAATTGTGAAAAATTTGCTAAAAATTATAAATCTAGTTTTAAATGCAGAAACGTTCTCCTAAAAAAACTAGGAAGAAAAAACCAAACCAGACCGGAATCGGTTGAGTTTAGGCAAAGTTATGATCAAAAAACAATTTAAAATCCTAAAAAAAGTGACAAATTAAAAAAAAAAATTAAGGGGTTCCATCATCAAAATTGTGAAAAATTTGCTAAAAATTATAAATCTAGTTTTAAATGCAGAAACGTTCTCCTATAAAAACCAGGAAGAAAACCCCAAACCAGACCGAAATCGGTTGAGTTTAGGCAAAGTTATGATCAAAAAACAATTTAAAATCGTAAAAAAAAATACCAAAAAATGTGAAAAATTAAAAAAAAAAAATTAAGGGGTTCCATCATTAAAATTGTGAAAAATTGGCTAAAAATTATAAATCTAGTTTTAAATGCAGAAACGGGCTCCTATAAAAACTAGGAAGAATAAACCAAACCAGACCGAAATCGGTTGAGTTTAGGCAAAGTTATGATCAGAAAACAAATTAAAATCCTAAAAAAAGTGACAAATTAAAAAAAAAAAATTAAGGGGTTCCATCATCAAAATTGTGAAAAATTGGCTAAAAATTATAAATCTAGTTTTAAATGCAGAAACGTTCTCCCACAAAAACCAGGAAGAAAAAACCAGACCGAAATCGGTTGAGTTTAGGCAAAGTTATGATCAAAAAACCCATTCAAGTTGTTAAAGATTTTAAAGCCCTCTTTTTCTCACAGTGCTTTGCATTTGTTGCTTTTATTTCTTCCACTTGGGCATGTTCTTCATCGTCGATTCTCTTCCGAAATTGAGTGCTGCTGGCAAATTCGAAGGCACAGGCACGGCACACACACAGATGGCCACAGTTTGCGGCAAATTAACCCACGACTGCCACACTTTCCCCGCCCCACACCCAGCAGCAGCGTTTTTATGACAAGCTAGGTGGCCAGAGCTTATCTATAAATTAGTCCAGCGACAGGGAGACGAGGGATAAATGGTAAATCTATGCCAATTTATGTAAATCAAAGTTTAAATAAATGTGCCGACGACGCCACCGAGAGCCAAAAGACGAATAACAAGTTGGCCAGGGAAAAACAGCGCCAGATACAGAGATAAAAAAAATTATAAAGAAAATATATATATAATATATATGTTTATATATTTATAATACATATTTCTGGTAATGTAAAAAAAATAATAAAGAGGAATAATATTTAAATCATTCTAAAAAGAAAACCACTTTTCCGTTGTTCTGATACAAAATTACAAAGCCTTTAATTCTATATTTAATTAATTTCAAACACATTTTTCTGAAAGTGGTTTTAGTAAAAAAGAAAATATTTAGGAACAGCAGAAAAACTTATTTGCTGTCCAAGGAAAACTGTGAGGAGTGGGGAAAAACCGGGTATAAATTAAGGAAAATTCAAGGAGCTAAAATCAGTGAACTAAAAGCGAAAAGAGGGCCAAAATCAGGCGCCTTGTTTGGTTGTCGAGCGCATAATTCAATTGGTGCGGCCAGTTTTTTTTTTTTTTGCATTTTTGGCAACGTCTGCGGCAGGCCAAAAAAATAACCAAACAAATGGCCAACAAATTGCAATTTTGGTTACATTTTTAAAGCATTTTCAAAATTTGGATTTAAAGGGAATAACAATAGCACAGCGCCATCTGGGAGGGCAAAGCAGGCACTCGAGAGGGCGCCAGAAATTTTATAGCAAATTTGTAAGGGGAGAGCTTTTGCCAGTTTTGCCAAGATTTGTAAGTAAATTTAAGATTTTACATAGACTTATGTTTTTTAACAGTAAAAACTAATATTTCTTTTAAAAATGAATTTATTTATTTAAACAATGGCTTACTTTTATTCATTGCTTAGAATATTTTATTAATTAAACATTATATTATACATATATCAATATTTGGAACTATAGCTATCATTTTTGTGTAAAGGTACTACAATAATAAATGAAATAGTAAAACTTAAATGAGTATAATAATAAAATTAAATAATTAATTTGATTAATTAAATAATAATAAGCTTTAAAAAAATAATGTTAGGGAAAAGTTCCAAAAGTAACACTTTTTCTGTTTCCATTAAAGTCGAAATGTTTTTTTGTATTTAGAAATTGTATAAGGCAAGTAAATTCTATATTTTTGGTAAAATATGAAAATAAATAATATATTTTATATTTTGTATACCTCCTGTATTATTTTACTATATAAATAATTTAATATCTTTATAGCTAAAAGGCAATTTATTATTGACTATGGGGTTAGGTAAGAAATTATTTAAAATAAGTTGAGAGTATTTTTAAATAAGCGGACATATTTTAATTTGTTTATATAAGTATTAATACTACAAAATAATACTATAAACTTTCGCTATAAATATACGCACATGCGTAAATAAAATAAAATCTAAATCCCTATCATATTAACAACCAAGAGGGATTGCTATATCTGTATTACTTCTCGTATTTTAAATAAAAGCTAAACCCTTTATCATTTTGTATTTATTGCAATAAATATTTAATTGAAATATATGACTATATATATTAAATACAGTAAAAATATAAACAATCAAATGGTTAATTTCCTTTCATAACAATAACTTGCATATGTTAGACCTTAGCCAGCATATAAAGCTGTCATTAATCCCCTTTTGGATTCGCGATCTGTTTGTTTATTTGCTGTTGCTGTTCCCTGTCATCTCTGTTGCTGTTGTTGTTGTTGCAAAACGGTGTGAACAAGTGCCAGTGGGCGTGGCGGCTTGACATACCTCCCCCTTTTTCTGGTAGTCAGTAAAAACAAACAAGAGACGACCGACGACCGCCGATTATTGTTTATTAGAATAACAATGACCCAAAGCTGACACACGCTTATTAATGGCCCCAAAGCTAAAGCCAAAGGCTCACAGGCGCAGTATATAAATGTATATATGCTGTATATATTGCATATTCCACACTTTGTCGGGTTCATTCACCACTCACCTTAATTGCTGCCAAATCCCAAGTCCAAGTCGGAGTCCGAGACCGAGTCCTGGATGGCATCGGCTACTGCTTTATTATTTAATTAACGCAGTCATTGATTTTTAATGATTTTATTAGCAATTAATTGTCGCTTAAGGCAGCAGTAATTCAAAAATTTGAATCGCTTGGGATTACGATTAATTAACTAGGGTGAGGTGATGGTGATATGATTGATTCGATTTAAATACTTTTGGGATGAGGCAGGCGAAGTATTTGTTTGTTTATTTCTTAAATTAAGAGCGCAAAATTTAAGAAAAATATATTAAAGCAAATATTTCTAGGAAACAAGCATTTTCTTTCTATCTATCTATCTTTTTATCTAAACTGAATATTAAATTAAAAACAACTTTACGAGCTAAATAAAATAATAGTTTTTGCTTAAAAAAATGTATACAGAATTCCTGGAACCTAAAATATAATTAAGTATAAAATTAAATAATAAATAATTAATATTGCAAATTCTCCTTTTTAAATAGAAATAATACAAACTCTCTTAATTAAGTCTATTTATATTTAAAAACTTAATTAACACTTCAATTACCTCTTATTTACTTATTTTATTTTACCCTTTAAAAAATATGCATAATTTCTTAAGGGAAAATAACCATTTAATGAGTTTCCCCCAGACATTTATAAACCCATTTCGCACACATTAGAATTGAAATTGGTATCATATACATATATTCAATTACATCAATCTCTCATTTTCGGGAGCCTAAACCACGATTGCAATTGACATCGATAACCTCAGCAAAGTGGGTTGAATGCACTGCTACCTCCTCAGTAGCCCCTTTACCCTCTGTACAGCCTGCACCCTCCGAAAAGGCCCTCACCTTTGACAGGCTAATCAAAGCCAATCCACCAAAGTAAACAAAGCTGCAAAACAATATTAGAGACCCGCAAAAAAAAAAAATAACGCGTTTCAAAAGAGCAGCAACAAAAGCCCGGCAAGACCAGTGGCAAAAAAAAGAGTTTACTCACCAAAAAATCCGAGAAAAGAAAGTTCTTTCCAGAAAAAAACAATTTTTAGATACCCTTACCTCTAAAAAAAGAGGAGATTATTTTAGTTCCTGTAATCGGATTCAACATCACTTCAAAAAACAAAAAATTGTTCTCAACATAGAAAATATCGATAATTTTATGCTACCGAAAAATATCAAATTTAACGTTAAGTTATCAATATTAAGAAAATATATATATCAAATACATAATGTATTTATATTTTTCGATTACATTTGAATACATATAACAACAAACGGAATATCGATTCAATAGATATATGTAAGATTAATATATCAAAGTATTTATACAGTATCGATATGAAAACCCCTCCAATCTCTTCCCTAGAAAGGGTGTCCAAAAACAAGGGAAAACACACATTTATGGTTTGAAGCAAAAAGTGCGCACATGCCGCCGCCGATGTATAAGCTCTAAATTTGCGAATGACATCGAAAAGGGGCGGCGGCCGGCAGCGATATGGATATGGATATGGATGCGGATGGGGAATATTTTTGGCAGGGCCTGTCGGTAGCCAGGAGAGCCTTCAACGGGTGACCGATTGAATGGATGGCCGATTGACAGACTGCCCATGTCCGCATGGCACAACACAAGCGGACAACCGGACAACCGGACAACCGGACAGAGGGACAGACGGAGAGAGGCGAACAATTACAGACAAAGACACAATTGACGATTAATCGATTAGTTGAAATTTGACACATGAACAATTATCGGTCACGGATGCCACGCAAACAGCAGTAACAATAGCAGGGCGAGGGCTTATTTATCGACGAGGGGTGGTGAGCAGGTAATTTATGGGCTAAAAGCTGGAAGCTGGAAACTGGAAACCCAATTAGCTGTGTCAGGTGCACACAGGTAGGCGTCAAGAATGCTCCATTATTCGTTACCCCAAGCCAATTTGTGCAACAAACAGAAGGATGCTACTGATAATAGTAATAACATTTAAAATAGGTTACAGAATGATAAGAAACCTTATCAAAATTATGATTATTAGAATGTAAAAATAATTGTTAAAACTAATAGAGTTTACAAATAAAATATTTAACTTTTAATGTTTCCTCTAGTAAATAAACTCTCCTAACAATTTTTGAAGTTATCAATTGTAAAATGTATTTATTTAAGTTATTTAAATTGTAAAGCTTTCTATAGCTTCTAAAATAAATTAATGATCTATAGCTGTATGCATAATGTAAACTTCAATAAATAAATTGTGGCAAATACCACTCCTTAAAATTTGTTAAGTCAATTTAGTGTTACTTTTAAAATAATTATTTGCCAAATATTTTACAAATTAGTTCCAAAATCGTTTACAATTAAATTACAGATAAATAATAGCATCCATTATGGTGTCCCTACTAAATAAATGCCTGTTTTAAACGCCTATTTCCCCTATCAATAGGCCTCAATCTTAATTATTCATCGCTCTGGCTTTTATTATAGGCCCAATCCAGTTTGGTGGGGCTATTGTTTGATATGGAAAACAACGAGATTATGACAGTTTTGTGGATCGTTTGGCGTTTTGTTTTACGATTCACTCCGAAACATTTACGAAAATTGCCCTTAACGATCGGCAATCAACGCCAAGCCGCGAACTAGATTCGATAGATCAGAACGGCGCGGCTTTATACGCCTATAATTCTATATTTTAATGGCATGTCCATAAATAAATTTGCACATTTTGGAATAAATTGATTTGCATTTCAGTTGAACTGATTCTAAAGCGAAATATTTAGTTTTTTTAATATTTTTTCTAGCTGGCACCCCGCAATGATTTTTATGGGCGTAGGTGAGATTCTAACTAAGAGGGGTAAAAGAGTTCATTGACCCCCTTTTTTAAATCGTATGATTTTAATAAAAAATAGTTTAATAGCACCCGCCTAAAGAACAAAGCAAACCATTTATATTTATAGGTAAACAGGAATCTAACTTCGGAATAAAACATTTCGTTCAAATTGTTTAAAATAAATATATCTTACATTTTAATACCTTCGAAGGGTTAATAACACCTGTAATACTTATAAATAGTAGATAATTAATTCATTAAGTTTTCCCTATATTTCTTTTTAATTTATATTTTATTTATTAAATTTAATATTTTTTATTCGCACATTTACAAGTTGCCAGGAGAAAAAGAGAGTTTTTCAACTTTCCTAAGATCATAATTTGCAAAGAGAGAGTGGATTTTATTCTTAAAGTGGGTCTCTCTTGCTCTTAGGTTTTTATTTCCAAGGGGAGAGCAAATAAAGCCAGCAACGGCACTTTAATTGTACGATATTTTATATATTTAAGGACAAGAGAAGAGAAAAATGTGAGGGCCAAGTCAAAAATTTATAATAAAAGAATAAAGGAAATGATTTGTTTCACTCACCCGCTTACATTGTTGCTGCAGATCCCAACGTCGGATTAGAATTAATTGACGATAACGCGTAAAACATTATTATTATTATTAACTTATTTTTCTTTCTTTTTTCCACTGGCACATAAAAAAAAAAGAAAAAAATCACTAGCCAAAATAAACGCACTGATCTTGGCCACTGTAAAAAAGTATTTAACAAAAAATACACGACAGAGGCCCGGTTTTTTATGGGCTAGGCCCGGCCTTGCCCCCACTTCACTTGCACTTTTCACTGCCCGCACTAGCCGATTTTCCGAACTTGGCAATGCTTTTCCGCCATTTTTCTCGCTTTTTTGATTTAATGACCGTCGCCACCTCCTTTTTTTTAGTTCCGCGGGCGAACTGATTTCTAATGGCCACCCGGAGAGGAATCTTCGCGATAATGGAAGGCGGCGAGAGAGTGACCACTTCCAAAAGACTTCCAATTTCGAGCTGGGCTGGAAACTCGATCCAATTTGTATCTGATGGATACTCGGTAGCTTGAGTCTTATTTTTCTAATGGGGTGAAATAAAAAAATAAATAATTAATAATTAATAAAAAGCTAATTTGGGTTACTAAAACAATTATATTATATTATATTATATTAAATATTATTATAACCCTGACTTCTTGACTTTGCAATCTTCTCACATAAATTTTAAACGCCGCAAAAGTATTAAAATGTTGTGATTATATTATTTTAGTATAAACCAATGTCAGTTAGTACCTAAAAAAATAATTTGGGCTGTATTTTTACTTGTAAATATAAACAAATAAATAATACTTACAAAAACCTTTTAAGCCCTTTCATATTCAACTTGTTTGTTTTAATGTAAATGTTTAAACTTCAGTCTAAATAAATCTTTCTCTAAGTAAATAAATAAATCATAAACCTGACACATCATTTTTTGCTTGCACTTGATTTTTGGTGAATATTAAATTGGTAATAAAAAATGTTTTATCAGGGCAGCAGTCATAAATGTCGACACTCTTACTATCCGTATCTGTATCTGCAAATGTAATCCGCTTCTGTGTGTCTGTTTTTTACACATGTACTTGTGTTTGGCCTATTTAAGTAACAATTTCACTGGTAAAACGATGGGGAGATGGAGGCTGATGCTGAGGATGAGCACTTTTGCATAGCTAAATGCCTTGCAAACACCCCACCCACAGCCCACAGCCCACACACACACCCCCCGCCACCCCTTATCTTTTGCCTTATTTTATGTGACTGTTTTATTTATTATTTTTTTGTAGTTTTTTTTTATTTTTTTTTATTTTGGTGTTGCCTCTCGTTTGTTTTTCTTATTTTTGCCCAGCATTTGTTTCTGGGTTCT
Source organism: Drosophila nikananu (assembly GCA_008042635.1). Lineage (NCBI taxonomy): Eukaryota > Metazoa > Arthropoda > Insecta > Diptera > Drosophilidae > Drosophila > Drosophila nikananu. Next base: position 40,657 of record VNJV01019890.1, on the reverse strand, counting down.
GCTTTCTTTTCGTTTTTGTTTTTTCCTTTGCTATTTTGTATGCTTGTTGTTGTTAGTTTTAGCCTGTCACAGGCACATACACACTAACACGCACACATGCACTGGGAAAAAAATTAACAAATTATCAAATTTAATAACAAAATAAAAAAAAATAGAAAAAAATGCATTTCACATGCTTCAGTTGCGGCTTATTTCGGAATTTATAATGTACTTTTTATATACTTTAATTCTTATTTGTTTTACATAAAATATAACAAAAGAAATATATAGTATTGTGTAAATTTTTATAAATTATAAAAACTAAAAAGAGCTTCAACTTTTTCCAAATAAAAACACTTTCAATTAAATAATTAAATGAATACATCAAGAGTTGAATTGAAGTTGTATTATTATTATTTTTTTATTTATAAAAAACATTTTTAATACCTTTACCTACATTTTTAAAATTGATTTTTGTATAAAATAATAATGTAAGTTTTAATGATTTAAGTATATAAATTAATTAATTTATCTCAATTAAATAAAAAAGAAAAACCTTATGTCCTTAAATTTGATATTTATTTTCTTTAATTTGCTTTTATTTTGTGTTTATTTTGCTTTCAAAAATTCAAGTAATTATTTAAATTAATATATTAGTACAAATAAACTTCAATTCTGTGATTTCTAAATTCATAAAATTTGTTTCAGTGCATTTTGGAGACCGTAAAGAGCCTTTGCATATGTCTGTTCTTTTTTTTGTGCATTTTATTTCCATTTTTGGTTTGCTGTTATTCTATTTATTCGTTGTTTTTGTTGCTGCTGCTGGTATATTTTCACTGCTTTTTCAGTTTTCAGTTTTCTATTTTCCATTTTTTTGTATTTCTTTGCCTCTGTTGCTGCTGTTGCTTCCCCTTCTTATTTAGAGAGATGCATTTTGCCCTTTTTTGCGGTTGCTTGGCTATGTTAATGACACTCACAGAACCAACAACAGCAGCCAGAGCACAAGAAATGTCACGCAGGGGGGAGCAGGGGGCAGGTCAAGGAGGGGGGAATGTGCATCTTGAAAATCCCACAACTAACACCTCTTCTACACACACAAACACACACAATGCTTATCCTAAACACTTTGTAGAGCCTCTTTTCGGAGCCTTTTTGTGGGTGTTTTATTTCCACATTTACACATTTATATGACTACAATTAAGGGAAATCTTACTATGAATGAAATTTTAATTGTAATTTAAAACTAAGTGAAGTTGTTAACAAAAAAAATTAAAAGAGCAGGTTATTGGGAAAATAAAACTACTTTCCTTTGAGAAGAAAAGCTTGAAAGGAAACATCTTTAAATTGTATAGTTTAGGTTTTATATATATAAAAGAACTTCACAGGTATCCTTAAATTAATAATAATTAAATATTTAATACATAAATATCATATATAAAATAAATTCAATTACATTTTCAAAGGCTTTTAAGCTGTTAAAAACAAATACATAAACAATGGCAAGCAAAGTCAGCATATACCTTTAAAACCACAAACAAGTCCCTAAATAAATAATAATAAAATATTAAATAAATAAACATAATATAAATATGCTGTTAAGCTGTAAAACAAATAACTTAAAATAAGTACCTTTAAGCAAAACAAAAAAGAGAGAGAAAGTGCTTCTCATCTTTAATTAATTTCAAGCACCACAATTTAAAAGGCATAAAAAATACTGAAAGCCACATTAAAAACAGGAGAATAAAATGTTCTCCTGGTATGTAGTATGAAAATAAAAACAGAAACAACAATAAAAAAATATATATGTATACTTAAAAAAAATGGAAGAATGAAAAATTGAAGGGGAAAAAGTGCTTCGTCTTCGTTTAATTTTCAAGCACTGTTACTTAAACATTTGGGCAGCTCAAAACGCGGCTACAATCTAACCCACACCCAAGGCTCAAGGACTCGCCACCTCCCCCCACCTTCCGCTACTGTGCCACCCCCTCTGGCTCTTCACATTGCCACTAATGGGACATTTGCAATTAAATTACTCGAATAAAGCATGTAAATTGCCAGTGAATGGAGGCGGCCATGGACTAACCCATCCCCCCCTAAAAACCACCCTACCCTTCCTCCATGCCCCCCTTTTTTTAGGTTGGTGCGGGGGGGTGGTGGGTGGTGGATTTTCCAGTCCAGCCCCTGTGCAGAGCAGAGGTGAAAGTGCGGAGCCAACGGTGCGTATGTGTAATGTGCTTGGGCCTGGCTAAGTATGCTAATGCTAAGGCAACTCAAACCCACTTGTCAATATATATATATTAAAAAATATATATATTAGCTGGAAAATAATGGGGGGAACAAAAAAGTTGAAATGATGATGCATGTTTGGTCTAAAACTCCAAGAAATATATATTAAAGTCTTTCGCTGAAAATGTGAGAATTCCTTTATTCCGGATCACGCTGTTGTTTACCTAATCATTCAGCGAGAGGAGACAAGGGGGAATTCGGGGAAAATAAGGACCCCCAAAAGAAGGAGGAGGAGAAGCAGAGGAAGGAGGAGTCGAAGAAGTCATGCCGCAGACAAGGACGAAACCGGAATCACAGCCAGGACGCGGAATTCTCAACCAGCTGCGAGAAGTTTCGCGAGAGGGAAATTCCCTCGTAGCCATCGGGTTTCTTCTCCCGGCTTTAATACGACCCACAGAGGCTCTCTCTCTCCACTTTCTCTCTCTCCTCTCTCTCTCCACTTTCTCTCACTTCATCCTCTCGCTCTCTTTATCTGTGTCCTGCGCATTGAAAAACTCTCTGCCTGGAACATTCCCGGAACAAAAAATCCCCATCAGCTGTTTAAGCCTGCCAGAAAATTCCCCAACTGTTATACGAAATTAAGGCGGGCAGTTTAAATATACATAACAATAATAATTTGTTTTATAATTGTTTATATACAAAATAGATTTCAACCAAAATTAGATTGATTCAAAATCCCCTTAAATTTGCTTATAATTATTTATTCCTATTTAACATTTCGCCTTAATTTCATTATTATATTTATTTCGACCTCAGCTTAATTCATTGTTTTATTATTCTATTTTTTTGCGACATTAGCTTAATTGCCCTTTAATTTTCTTCTTATTATTTAATTCCAAATGAGATATAAGCTCCTTAAATATTCTTATTTTTACTTATTTTTAGATTATTTAAATTTTACAAATTATTTCTAAATTAGTTTAAGTTTCCTATTCCAATTTTATCTGTTCTATTTAATATAAAAAAGTATATACATATAACTATAAATAATAAAAAGAAAAGAAACTTAAACTTTAAGTTCAATGACCCTACCGAGCAAAGAAAAAGTTGTTCTTTTTTTGGTCTTTAAAGGTTTTTTGGTAACTATGTATGTTTTTTTGTTGTTTTTTTTTTTGTTCTTGCGGCTTCTACCAATTACATTTGGGCCCTGGCTTATCTATAGCTTCAAGTCACGATTTCAATTTGCAAGCGAAAAGAGCCCGAAATCGATCTATTGATTTCATATTCAGCACTCAGAGTGGACGACATAAATCAAAATCTGGTTGGGAGCAGAGATGGTGACATAAATGAGATGCAGTCAGGGGTTGAGCCTTACAGGGGGCTTAAGCCACATAAGATGATATATTTTTATGTATTATATAATTCCTTAAATAATTAATTGGTCAAAAAGAAAGGGAAATAACTAATTATTTTCTCTGAGAAACCATTATATATTTTTAAAGCAGAAACCCCTCTCTAGTCAACGCCTCTGTGCTGTGGTTCTTAACGCTTTTCGCTCGGGGGATCGCTGAGTTGGCTTACGGAAATAGCTCTACTTTTGGGACACTCCAGACGAAGCCAATTAATCAGCTGTTTGGGCCTGTTTTTGGGTTGGTAATTTTTTTTAGGTAATTATCTCAAGTATGTAGAGCAAACTACGCACGCACTTGAATGGTATTTTCTATTTTTATATACAACAAATAAACCTTAAATACAATAAAGAATATATTTTTCATATTTCCACAAAATACCTAATAATACCTAAATTTGTTGCTGCTTCTTGGTTTCTGTCTTAATAAAATTTCCAAACTAATATTAAGTTTTTGTTACTACAAACAAGTAATAAATTAATTGCTTACTTAAGGTTTCATCTGGCTTTTATACAGCTTCCTTGGCTTGCCGCAGCAACAGTTGAAACCTCACCGAATGCAACATTTTTAGCTTTAGTCCTTCGTTTAGAGCAAAGACGAGACTAGCAACTAGAATCTAGAACTAGAATCAAGCACCCCACACAGTGGGAAAATTTGAGAAAAAATTATAAATTCTTTAAGAATAAAACATATTATGAAACATATTTACAAATATATTAAATATAAATTTATATCAAAATAAATACTTATGCTTTTTTATAGTAGCTAAATATATAAGCCTAATAAAAATGTCCTGAGAGTTTCCTTTTATTATTTGTCAGTATTATACTTAATATTAATATAAATCTTAGAGCTTACCATATATATTGATATTATAATCATATATTAATATAATACCATTCTCAATGTATGTAAATGTATATTTAAAATTATCGTAATGTTAACATATTTAAAATAGATATTTTAATATTATCTTAATATTTACTTTTTAAGAAGTAAAACAATATTCAAATAACAGCCATTAAAATATTTTTAAAGGTTAATACTTTAATACAATAAAATTAAATATGGGTTAATAATTAAAAATCAATTAAAATATTATTTATTTAATACTAAAATATAACCTTTTAAGTCAAACTGTTGCATTGAATATCGGATTCAACAATTTGCAACATAATTTACATATATTAGTTACTTGCGAGTAGAATATTTAATATATAATATTAGATAAACCTATAAAAATAAATAATAATAATTTATTACTTACTAAATATGGCTTTAAAATATAAATATCGACAAATGTCCATATGTGATCGATATGCCTTAAATGTTACATTAAAGAACTAATTACTAAATATCAGCATGAATACTTTTCTATAGCTTTCTAAGAAAAAAAATTTCCTAATTAATTAAAATACTTTTTATCATATTTTAAGCCCCATTACTGTACTATTTTGCTTGCCAATTTCCCGGATTGGACCACTGTGAACCGACAGACGCACTGCGCATGCGCGACTCTGGCTGCGCAGCGGCTGCGTGGCCAATATTAAAATAAAAATAAAGACGGGACTCGGAAGCGTATGTATGTTTGTATATCTGTGGATATATGTGGATATATGTATTTTTGTGTGCTGGTATATATGTTGGATACCTTGCGCTGCCGCAGTCGCTGCCTCGGTCGCAGTCGCTGCCTACCTTGCCATACAAAAGTCGTTGAAATTCGAGCGGCCAGCGGCAAACGAACTCAGAACGTTGCCGCTGCGCAGACGCAACGCACGCGCCACACACACGCCCCCTCGCACACGCCGCCCGCCCTTGCAAGCCGGCTTGCAGGAATTCGCATTGAACTTGCAACATTTTTTTTTGTTAAATAAAATTTCAAGATCAATAACGCATTTTTTCCCGTATTTTGTTTTGTGAACTCGGTTTAAAAAAAGAAAAGTAATTAATCAAAACAATAAAAACATAAAATCCAAATACCAGCGTGCGTTCAACAATTTTAAGTGTCAGCTATTTCCTGGTGGACCCAAAACAAGCGTAAATTACACAGAAATATTCAGGTAATTCAGGTTAATTCACTCAAAGAGTTCAAGTTTATGGTCACAAAAAATGAAGTGAAAACTATTTTTTAATGGAAGTTTTAAATGCTCCTTGGCAATGTTAATTGTTCACCAAATTAGCCGGAGAAAAATGCTGTTAAAATTAAATTAAAGGGAGTTGAATAAAGAAGTAAATATTGAAAGGAAATTAACAGGAATTTGTGAGAAATTTAAAGGAACTTCCAGAAATTAAAAGTAATTTTGCTTAACAAAGTAGGTATAAATTTTTTTTTTAAAAGCATTACAAATATATATGCATGGTTTATTTAAAAAAATGAAATAATAATTAAAAATAATGATAGAGAAGTTAATAATTTCTTTTAAAATAATTGTACAAAATATTTCTAATAGAAAAATTGTGCATATGATTTTTTAATTTTAAACCGCTCCTTAACATTCAGAATAATGCTATAATAATAAAATAAATATATTTATTTAAAGCTACCTGAGAAAATCCATCGTAAGTTCCAAATACAGAAAGTAATATTAAAAATAAGGAGCCTACATAATTTTAAAAACTATAAACAGTTCAGCGACACTGAAGCAGTGTACAAAATATACCCAGAAATTGCACCTGTTCCACCTGGAATGTACTTTTCATCGAGAACTCTCCTTTTGTCACTTTTTTTTTTTTTGCCGCCGCTGATTCAAATAATCGAATTAGCCCCGAGTCCCCGAGTCTCTCTCAGGAGAAAGAACCTCCCGAACCCGAACCCTCCTTTCGAGAAATGGACGAAATACCTGATCGGCATACCTGAAAATAAATCCAGGGAGAGAGGGGGGCTAACACTAACTGAATACCAAAGGGGCATGGAGGGGTAACCGCGATGTGCAGTTAATAGAACCCGCTATGAAAAAAAGGGGAGGAGGGGACTTTTTAAGTGCCCCATGCAACAGGCATTTGTGCATTTCAATGAGCTGAGTAAGCCGAACACAAAAATCAAAAGTTCCAAATCAAAAGAAAACCGAAACAAAAGACCCAACACAAAATAATATAACTCACTTGCACAGAAATTAAACCCCACAAAAAACAAAGTAACATAGATAATATTTACATCACGTTGAGGGTTCTCCATTTTGGGACCCTTGGAATGTTGTGGAAAGCAAAAGTTTAAACATTATTGATTTTGATTGTTTTGTACGATTGCGCAAGACAACTTTCTACGAAGAAAACAATAAGTGAAGTGAAGGTTATTGCAGTTTGGTTAGTTATGAATTCTATTAAAAATTTAGGGTGATTTAAATAGTAAAAATAATTGCTTCCTAAGCCCTTTCAAATATAAAAAAATAAATCTCAAAATATTAACATAGGGGTTTGTCATTATTTTTAAAATGTATTATAAAAGTTCATAGAGTTTCAATTATTTAAAAACCTATATGATATTTAATATTTATTTATACCTGACATAATATATTATTTAATAAGTTAAAAGATTTTTCTTTATATTTCATAGAAGCTTTCTCAATTTTAAACAATAAATTTATAATTTTTTGTAAGCCCAATATTTTCATACAATCTTTTGGAGTATTTATTACTTTAAAATACCAAAATAAATCCATAGCTGTGATCCCTTTAATCTAATTTTTCTCAGTGCCTTTGGGGACTGATCTCGGCAGCCATCAGCTGATCCGTGAAGCCCTTCTTCGCGACGAAACACTGACCTTCGTTGTGGCGACATTAAGTCGTTTACTGACCCCCAACTTCGGTTTCTGTTTCAGTTTCGCTTTCGATTAACACTTTTATATGTTAATTTTTTAATACTTTTAAATACCAAAAGTGGTTGCATCCTTGCAGTTACGGGTTCTGATTCTCACGCCTGTCACTTCGACGCCGTTCGGGCCATAAATTCTCGGTTTAAACAAAAGAGTTAAGAAATTCGGGAACGGAAATCAAACTGGATATTTTCAGAATTATTCTTTCTATTGAGAAACCTCAATTCTAAGACAATTAATTAGACCAATTGTTTATTTTGTTTCTTTTTTATTTATTTTATGTATCTTTTTGGTTGTTTTTTGTTTGCCTTGATTCATTTGCGGTTTACAATTGACACAATGACACATTTTTCTTGCCTTGAGATTGTGTGGCACATATAGCATTGATTCGATTCCATCCAATCCAATCCGATCCGATTGGCGATCAATCGAAGCCTTCTCTTGATTATAAAATTTACGCATGTTTGATGCTCTGCGTGTTGGGCAACGTGCTTGGAATTCGTGAAGAGTCCAGGCCAGGGGCCATTGAATTGGACACCCAATAAATCCAATGAAAAGTCATACACAAAAAAAAGTGCAGAAAGATATTGGGTTTCATATGAGTAATACAAAGATTTTGGGAAATAAAACCGGAAATCAAAGAAATTCTGAGCTTGAATTAATTCAAGGTATCCATAATCCAGGCTTTCAACTTGGGAATTACAAGCTTAGCAAGATTTACTTATGCTCTAAGCAACAAACTTAAATCTTATGTTTATTTGAATTTCTAGTAAACCAATGTGTGTGTCTCAACATAATCATAACCTAATCATATTTTTTTACTCGATCTTTTGATTTAAAGTCACAGATTTTATTAAAACTTCAATGAAACCCCCCAATTTGTTTCACTGTTTAGGCTTGTTTCGCCCTCCCAGTTGACAGACACTTACAAGTGTGTCCAAACGAACTAATTTATGTTTAATTTATTGGTAAACTTCCAAAGTGGAGCTATCTGAGCTATCGACTCTAAGCCATTAGCAGAACAAAACTCTCGATGTAAACAAATTTCGTATACAAAATAGATTTATTTCTTTGTGCCAATTCCAAAGCCCAACCGCTCCCCCAACGAACCAATTAGTGATTTTTTCGAAGGCAATTAAGCTGGAGAAATGGCAGAGTCAGTCCGAAATCGAAATAGAAATATAAACCGATTTACATTCGACAGTGCCAATTTGCAAATCAGTTGAATATTTTCGAGGCGACCTCCAAAAGGGGCTTTAAATAATAAATAAATAAATAAGACAAAGAACAAAAAAAGGTAAATAAAGATCGATTTGTCATGCCGTGCTTACAGAATCGTGACTTGTACAAAAATGATATTAATGTCGCTGCCGATGATGATGGCGATTATTATTATGCGTATCAATATCATTATTTTTGATTTATAAATGTCGCCCATTCGTCGAGAGCTCTTCTTTTCGGTGTGAATGTGTGTGGGTTTTTTAAAAATTGATTACTCATTTTTGCTGGGGTCTTTTTTTTTTTGTATATTTTTGTACTATTTTTTATTCCCTATGGCATGTCTGGCGCCATATAAGTGTTGGCACCTTTTAAAAATCAAAGTCTTCATCACGGAAGAAATAATTAAATATGATTGTGTTGGCTGATATGTGAGCGAATTCTTAATGCTTATTTTATAATATTTAACTTGTTGGGTTTTGGGCTGTACTTTTATATTTTTGTTGAATTTATATTGCAGATATATTTTTATTATTTAATATTTAAGGCTTAGGTTCCATTTCAAGCTTAGATTAATATCTATATTTAGATAGCAGTTTTATATTCTTTTATTTCTGTTGCAAATTATCATTTAACATTTGTATACCCTTGCAAAGTATTACATTTTTAGTTAGAATAAGTGCTTAAAAATTTTATTCAAAGTTAATTTATTAATTATCTTACCTTTGAAAAGTATTATTTGTTCCCTGGTCTTAAAGTGTATTTGCATATATGTACACATTCATAGATATTCAATTGTTTTTTATAAACCGTTACATAAAATTATAACCGCACATATAATTCTGTAATGAAGATCGGCTGCAGCAACAGGTGTTTTGCGGAGCACCAGCAACAGCTGTCTTGCTCTCTCTTATTGGCCAAAGAGATCAGCGAGCGCCAGGGGCCGCAGGCGAAAATGAAAATTCACAAATTACGCGTTAATCTTTGCTGCCTCCATGAACTATTATAACCCGCACTTGGTCCACACCTTCGTTTACACTTTGCACGACTTTTTGGCTTATTTAATGTAAGAAATAAGACTTAAAACACGTTTTATATTTTGGCAATGCAAATTATGCACCCGCAGAGAACAAATGGCGGGAGAGCTATCGATATTCGAGACAGCGCAATTCGGTGAGTGGGTGGGAGGAGAGAGCAGTGTCCTGCTCTCTCTGGTGTCCCACTCAAAACCTCGCTGATGCTGCGTTGCATTCTAAAGAACATCGATAGCTCTCGTTTAAAAAATCCGTTTAGTTAGTGATAATTCCTAAACTAAATAAGCCAAGAAATCGTGAAAATTATAGATCAAAGTGCGGCTTAAAAATCACTAACACTTTAAAGAGTTTTTTGATCATAACTTGGCTAAAACTCAACCGGTCTGGTTTGGTTTTTTCTTCTTGTTTTTTTCTGCATTCAAAACTCGATATCTAATTTTTTGCGAATTTTCGACTATTTTGACGATGTAAATGCAACTTACCGAATTAATTGTCAAGCCTAAAAATAACTTAACCTTATCAAGTCTCAAGACAAAAAATCCCTTTCACTGTCTCCTGACACATGTAAAAGATTAATGAAGTTGCTGGCCGACTGACAACTTGATTACAACTCGAACTTAAAGGGAATGAGGTTTTAATATAAAGATTTGACGAAGATCAACCTGAGATGACCCTTCAACTTAATCAGTTTCCAAGACAAGTCTCTTTCGTGGACTGACTTGTGACACAAGCCTCTGTCAAGCCCCTCATTGATTGCATAAGGTGTTATATATTATATATATTTAATGTATTAACTTCATTCCATTGTATTTGCACTTCATTCCTGTATTTTTTCTGGTACCTGCACTGCCTTCGATTGCACAATGTAAATAAACCAGAGGTGGCCCCTTTTTTCCATCGTTTTTTACATATTTTTTTTTGGTGCCATGCAATTTGCTTAATTTACAACTTAATTTCTGCCATGGTTTTCAATTTATCGTCGCCTCGGCCTCTGGACCTGCATTTCGTGCATTTTTTGTACGTTTTAATTTGGCCATCAGCGTTCGGGCCTGACAATTATGATAAACGTTTATTGGCAAGGACGGCTTTTTACTTACATCCTCTGCATATATACATGTACATATGTATTTTTTGGCAGACGATTAATCGTCTTTTTCTTTTTTTACATATTTTTTGTGTCGTCATACAGCACGCTCATTTAACGCCAAGCATTTTCCACCTGGCAGGCTTATTGATTTCATCGCTCCAATTAAAAATCAGGCACTTGTGCCTAATTACATCGTCGGCGCAAAAGCCGAAAGGTGGTAATTTAAAAGGGTTAAAGGTTGCCTTTAATCTTAACTCTTTGCCTGACAAATTATGAAGAAAATTGTTAATAAATATATTAAAATATATAAAGAAAAAATAATTAAAAACTACATCAAATTTTAAATAAAATATCAACAAACTTAAAGACCTACAAAAATATATCCCAATTTATCGTTTACTCTCCCTGACATTATTTTTGAACTTCTGTTGATTTTTGGCATTTACTTTTCGTCATTTTTCTCATTTTGTTGACAAATGCAAATGATGTACATTATTATTAATAAATTTATGAGATATAAAATCACATTTACGAGCAGTTTCCTTATGGCAAAAAGACACCCTGTAAAATTATAATTGCTGCGCTCGTTAAGTAACAAAATTTACTGCTTTTGCCAGTGTCAATGGCCAAAGGCTAAAAACAACGACGAAAAGAAAATATTTACTAAAATATTTCGGATTTTATTGGGATTCCACACAAATCCATATGTATATATATATTTATATATTCGATGGGCTCTGCTTCTTCCTTGTTTTGGTCTGCAGGCCGATGGACAAATCAATTTGCGTTTAAGCCATTTCAGAAGATGGCTGGAATAGGGGGAGACTTGCGGCCAGAATGTCGCTGTAATCAAAATGCGAATAAATAAAGGTACACTCGAAGAAATATAATAATAATATTATAACTTTTATAGCAGCCTTTTTCCTGAAGAATTTATTTATTTAAGAATATATTGAATATATGAGCTTATCTTTTTTAAAAATTAGTATTCATTTAGCTTATGTGTATTTTTTATTTTTTAATATTTATAAATTAAATGAAATCTATAAATATTTTTAAAATATATTACATAATCAAATAAGCCTTTAATATATTTATTAAAATAACAGTTTTGCACATTTTTAATGCCAGATTTCTCTAGTGAACACTTTTTTTTATTCGAAAGTCTTTATAAATTGAAACAAAGCTTATAAAAATGACTATAAATGCATTTGCAATACCTTATTCAACGCAGACTATTCTTTTATAGTTTAGTCAAGCAAATATGCTTTAAAAATAAATATACCTACTAATAATATTTTTAGCTTATATTTATGGCTATTTTCTCCAGTGAACACTGCCGTCTTTTAATGAGAATCGAACTCGAGCATCTGCATATATATTTTTAGCCCAGAAATCTTTGCTTGGCTCACGCCCAAAGCTTTTGATTTCATCGTGTTTTTTCTTTTGTATTTTGTTGGGGGCCGGACCCGGTTCGGATTCAAGTAAACCCGTTTATGCAACCCATTCCCGTGCCCCCATTGCCTGCCCCCCGGAATGTGCGTAAACTAGATGATGCCATTAAAAATAATGTTCGAAATTGAAAAGCCTACAAAAAAAATATTTAAACAAGAAAGGAAGCTAACTTCGGCACGCCGAAGTTTAAATACCCTTGCAGTAAGTAAGAAGAAGAAAAATCTTCTGACTTGTTCGTTTTCTCGGGTACTGACATAAGGAAAATTTTGCGAAAGAAAAATGTTGCGAACGAAAAATGTTGCGAATGAATTTAATGAATTTATATATATATTCCTATGGCTGCTATATGATATAGTGGTCCGATTTGAATAAAATTAAAACCGAAATTCTGGAATAATACAACATGTCTATGTCTCAAATTTTATGAAAATATGTGAAAAATTGGCTTAGTTAGATTTTTTCATCATTATTTTCTGATCGGTCCTATGACAGCTATATGATATAGTTGTCCGATTTTGATCAAATTAAAACCGAAATTCAAGAATAATACAAAATGGCCATATCTCAAATTTTATTCAAATATAGTAAAAATTGGCTAAGTTATAATTTTTTTCATTAAAATTTACCGATCTTTCCTATATAGCTATATGATATAGTCGGCCGATCCGGCTCGTTCCGACATATATAGCAGTGAGAGCATATAGGAGCATATCTGCAAAGTTTCATCCAGATAGCTTTAAAACTGAGGGACTAGTTTGCGTAGAAACGGACAGACGGACAGACGGACATGGCTAGATCGACTCGGCTGTTGATGCTGATCTAGAATATATATACTTTATAGGGTCGGAGATGTCTCCTTCACTGCGTTGCAAACTTCTGACTAAAATTATAATACCCTGCAAGGGTATAAAAAGGAGATGTATATAAAGAAGGCACCATTGACAATTTTTTTTACGCCTTGACAGGCCAGCAAACATGTTTAACATAAAAAATAAGCCTCAAAAAGGGAACCAGAGCAGGGCAAAAAAATGTAATTTAAAGTACTGTCTGTCTGGGATTTTTCTTTTTTTTTTGTACTTTGCGTACTGTGCGTGTGTGCCTGTGTGTGGGCATGAATTTATTTATAAAGGGCACGGGCACCACCAAGGGCCATAAAGTCGAAAAGCGGATCAGGTGGACGTCCTTGCAGGCTGCGATTAATGCAGCGCGAGTGCCAGGCACAGTGGTTTTTAATTCAATGAAAATTGTTTACATTAAATGTTAAATAAATGTATAAATGCAAGTTAATAGGAATAAATAAATAAAAGGTTAAGTGGGATTTAAGTAAATTATCAATTAATTGAATACGATGAAGTATCGATTATTTGACTAAAGAGCCAATTTAAATTTCGATATTTAATATGTATAGATATTTTTAATATATCGAAACAAACTAATCTAAAAAATAAAAACACAGGAAATAAATCCATTAAATTAAATTTATGGATAATTTTTATGTTCGGAGTAATACATTTTTTTTAATTTTGGTATATTAATGTTTACTTCACTTTCGGTAACATATTGAGAGCGATAATTTTGTGGTTGTATCATATCGAAAATATCGTAATCTTTGTTATATTAAATTTGTGAAAATTAAAAAAAATACCTTATTCAACGTTTAAATATCTATACAGTAAGGAGCACAACATTTTTGTTAGTAATGTTATATCGAAAAAATCCTAAACTTTAATTTATATAAAAAAAGAAATGGAATATTTGAAAATCAAACAATATCGATATTATGGAAAACTTAATCGAATTTTTTATGTCAAAATCTAAAAATATCTCATTGAAAGTTAAATTAAATATTTGATAATAAGGTTCATATTATTGTCAATATATCACAAAGGAGCCCTCAGGCGTATGCTTTCTAAAAGCTAACAGGGCTTAGTTTATAATTCTAAAATAAAACCGTTAAATATTTCAAAAGCAATTAATAATACTTATTGTTTATAAGGCCTTTGTAATATTGTTTATAAAAGTAAATCAATGCTTATTTTCCGACCACTGTTAAGGCCCAAACACGTTTCGATTTTAAGCCCTCAACTATATGCGCTGTATCATATTCCCTGTGGGTTTACATTCTAGGCATCTGGAGGAGCATGTGGACGAGGATGCGACAGATGACCATGACCAAGACGACAATGACGATGGGGGGAGGAGCACTGCCAGTGGGTGTGGTGGTAAGTGACTGAGGGATCAATGACCACCAGTTGCAGTTGCCCACACTATTCAACATCTTTACCTCTAGCTAGTGGCCATGCTGCTCCACATCCAGGTGTCTCCCGTCCTGGGCCATGGACGACTGATGGATCCACCGGCCAGGAATGCCATGTGGCGTTTCGGTTACCCCAATCCCGTCAACTACAACGACAACGAGCTCTTCTGCGGCGGCTATGCGGTTCAGTGGGAGAAGAACAGCGGTCGTTGCGGTGTCTGCGGCGATGCCTACCATGTGAAGTCGCCGCGTCCCCACGAGGCGGGCGGTGAGTATGCCAAGGGCATTATCTCCAGATACTATACCGCCGGCCAGGAGATCGAGGTGGAGGTGGAGCTAACGGCCAATCATTACGGACGCTTCGAGATGTTCCTGTGTCCCAACAATAATCCCCGGCACGAGGCCACCCAGGAGTGCTTCGATCGGTATCCCCTGCCCATATCCGGCAGTCGGGAGCATCGATATCTCATACCACGCGATGCCAAGAAGAAGGACATCTTCCGCTATCGGGTCCGTCTACCGCCATATGTCACCTGCACACAGTGTGTCCTCCAGTGGACGTACTACACGGCCAACATGTGGGGCACCTGTGCCAATGGCACCGAGGCCGTCGGATGCGGCAAGGCAGGTGAGAGATGGGGATACGTCCAGCTAAAATAAAGATATCGAAATCGAGATGTTATATCGAAATTTTAAATATCGAAAGATATCGATCTTATCGAAAACAGATACAATTATGAAAAAAAGTAACTAAGCAAGCATCATCGACCTTAAAATATAGAAATAATTCCGTAAAATATCGAATTTATCGAAAACCTTTTCGATTATAAAAACAAAATATAGCGGTATTATTTTCAAACATTTTTAAAACTACATTTTTTAGAACTTTTTATTTAAATGTATACCTCGATTCAAACATTCGATATATGAAACAAAAGCTCGCACATAAAGCCTCGATTTATATCGATAAGTATTTAATGAAAGGGATAAAACCATATTTGTAAATAAATATTTATACCACTATTTAAATAAATACAAATTAATAGTAAAAATAATAATATAATTGATAAATTAATAATTAATAATTAATAATTATAACGAAATACTTATTTAATTAATTTTTATTCTAAAATAATTGTTTTATAGAAACCTTCCGTAATTGTGCGGATGTAGCCATCATCTCCAATACCGGCGGTGGTGTTCCCCCTATTTTCATCAACAACAAGTCGCCATATCTGCTTTACTATCGGGACTATCGGGCGCCGGAGGACAACAATATCTTTCCCCTTATTGTGCGGTGAGTACATATTATTTATATTTATTTATATATTATATATATATTTTATATATTTTTTTTATATATGCGAAAATATAGGTACACATATTTTCATTTCTTCACATAACTGCCAGTAGTATGTGTTATAATTTGTTATTTATTTTTCTATTTATACATTTTCATTTTAATTGAACCTCTGATTTTAAATTTTAAGCATCATTTGCATTCAACCATAAGTAATTTATTTATTAAAGTAATTAATTCAGTAATTAATACCATCTATTGTTCATCTATCTTCGAACATGTTATTTAATACAATATTTATTTCGCTTCATTATTACTTTTTATTTTTATTATTTTAGTGTAGCTTGGGCTTATTTATGGTAATTTGGTTTAGTTTTCTAAGACAGTGGGTAATTAATTAATTGGTAGATCATTTTGCTGGTTTGGAACTATCCCTCATTGAATCTACCTCGTTTTCCTCATTTTTATAAATTGTTGTATGTTTTCAAATGGTTTCTCTATTGTTTTCCACAACTCTCCTCCATTTTCAACATTTTTCTCCGCTATTTTCCAAGATTTTCTTATTTTAGCAGCTCTCCTCTTCGCTTCTTTCTCCATATTCAAACATTCTCAACTCTCTGCTCTCCTATTTTTTCCATTTCTCCTATGTAATCAATGGTTTATGCTAAAAATTTATATTTTCCACTTAGTCATCTGATTAATATTATTCTGTCTGTCCTCTAAGCCGTTACCCCTTGCTCCTCCTACATAATCACTGGTTAATAGCTCATAGAAATATATATTTTTTCCACTGGAGAGTAATATCATCTTGCTTTGGTTTCTAGCAATGCCACGCGGCATGCGCGCAAACGAGGCAAGGGGCTTAAGCCCGCTTAACCACGCTAAATCCGCTTACCTGCTATATATATATATATATATTTGCTTACCCCGATCTATACATCGCCTCTCCCAACGCTTCGCAAACGCTTTTTAGACCGACAATTCAGACATACACAAATCATCCCGCTGGAGTTCAGAGCTCATAACGAAAAAAAGGGTAAAGGTAAAAAAATCTCTGTACATTTAAGTCATCGACAAGGAAACAGTGTTGCCAAATTAAAATAGTTTCTATTTTATATACTAAATAAAGACCAAAAGTAATAGAAAAATCACAAACAAGCTTAGGATAATTATAAAGATTTAAAAATTAATTTCCCTATGTTGAAAATATATTTCAAATTGCAGAAATAAACAATTTATTCCGAATTTAGATCTTAAGATTACAAAATATTGAACAAAACCCAAAATTTTAAATTAAACAAACTTCATAGAAGGCTACCTCTAATAAGGATCATATTTTAAGCCTAAAGTTTTGAGGCAAGGTCACACTTTTGCTGCAATACCTAACCTGGCAACACTGCACTGCAACGGTTATGGGAACACACACACAATATCTGCTGTATATAAATAATTAAAGCTTCAATAAAACTTGAAACCCATTAAAAAAAAAAAAAACGCCTAAAAATTTTCACACATTGCACATGAAATTTTATTTGAACGTATAACACAAAATGCTTGAAAAACCCAAATGTAAACTCGAACCATATCGGCGTTGCTATTTTTATATTCTTGGGACGGCAGGGGGATCGGTCTTGCACCTGTTTATAGATAGGAAATTGGAAATAGAGATAATTGGATCCATGGGCCTGCATTTGTTCGCCGATCCCCGCCAACAATCCTGGGATTTTGAACAACATTTTTTGGTTTGACGCCTTTTTAGGTTTTTTTTGTCGAGTTTATGGTTTTTCTGAGCAATTCAACATCTTGCATCTGGATACATAAAGGCCATGATGAGAACTAAAAAGACACCGACTTGGACGAGGCCCACGAGGACGGTCTTGAACAGCTTCATGCGAACCTTGGGCTCCACATTGCTCTGAATGGGCGACCGATGGATCATTCTCAACTTTCTGGTGGTTACCACTGGCTGCTTTGGCTTTTTAATCTTAATGTCGGGCTTTTTTCTTAGGGCTTGAAGTAAACTCAGAGCTGCCTGCCGCTCCTTCTGATCCTGTTCATCTACCTGCTCTTTTTCTTGCTCTTTTTCCTCTTCTTTTTCCTCTTCTTTTTCCTTCTCTTTTTCCTGTTCTGTTTCCTGTTCTTTTTCCTGTTCTATTTCCTGTACCAGCTCCTCCTCCTCCGTTTGTGTGGTGCTGTTCACCTGCTGGCAGGCCATCTTTCCTGACAACTCCAGAGACTGGGTATGGAGCTGGTGCTGTGGATACTCAGAGTTATCCTCAAAAGGAATCCCCACCGCTAGGCTGGAATAGAGAAAACCGTCATCCGATTTCTTGGACAGACTGTTGATGAACATGAACATGTCGTGATCGAGGAGATTGTACGAACCACTTCCGCCGCCGCCACCACCGCGACGCAGCTGCTGGAGGAGGGCATTGGGATTCTCGCGCAGCATCCGTAAATTGGTGCAGTGCAGGGGCGGTGGTGCACTGCCCCTCAGCGGATTGCTGTCCACCAGAGCTGCTGGCTGCTGATCCAGCATTTTGGGTTGTGGCAAATAGAAGCACTGCGTTTCATCGCTGGACTTTAGCTCGTTGAGGGTCTTGGTCTCGATGCGGAACTCCCGGACCACAGCCAGGCTGTGTGCGAAGGCGACAATATGAACCCTTTGTGTGATCCTGGCCAGGTGCTCCACATGCAGGAAGCCCATGCGGGCCAGGGGCAACTCAGGGAACAGCATGGGGCCACAGCGCGGTGTATAGAAGGCGGTGGAGGACTGACTACTCTCCATATTATGGCTGCTCCTCTGCCTGGCCGCATTGGATCGCCGGAGTGTGGTCTCCAGCTTTTCGTTGAGCTCCCGCAGCAGCCGGATCTCGTGCTGCAGCGTTGGCAGATTCTGGCACACCATATCCATTTCCTTCTGGCGCTGCTCCTTCTGGCTCACATACTCCTGTCGCTGCCGCAGCTCGGTTAGCTGGCAGATCAAACGCTCCTGATTAGAATTCTCCAGCTGCTGCAGCTGGAGCTCCTTTTTCTGCAGCTGCAGCTGCTCCTTCAGCTGGCTGGCCGCCGAACTGTCGGTCGGTGTGAGGCTCATCTCGGTAATCGATGACAGTTCCAGTCCCTGCTCCATGGCCTTGCTATGCAATAGCTCCTCGGAGTTGGTCTTTGGTAGATTTGATTTGCCATCCTGTACACCGAATCCTGCCAGCTCTAGGTTCTCGCAACTGTGACGCAACTCGCGAGCTGTGAGCAGCTCCTTGACCTTCTTCACCGGCTTGCACAGATAGACGAAGCTCTTGTTTTGCGTATCCTCGGGCAGTGGTATGGGCTTTACCATCCTGACTGTGGTCCTGCCCACAGGACTGCTGCTTCGGCTGCTGGTATCCGTGATCCCCACGATATCTATGCATTCCCTAATCTCACGTTCTTGCTGCTTAAGGTGGCACTCCCGAGCTCGGGATCTGTCCAAGACTGGTATTCCACTGCGACCCGGATAGGGAATGTTGCAGGGACTGGCATGTGGCGTGTTTGGCAGACGGCGTGGAGTGTTCTTCAACTGACCACTCACCTGATCCGCCTTGAGGTCAATTTCTGTACGCATTCGAGAGGGATTCGGGTTCGGCGATTGAAGTCTGGTGGCGCGTGGCAGCAAGCTACGTTGCCTGGGCGGCATGGTCGGGGATGTGGCACGGCCCTGGCCAGCTGAGAGCGGTGTGTGTGGTGTCACAGTGTTACTTTGGGCATAAGTACCCCGATTAGCCCGCGGCGAGCGACGGGGAATTTGAGCTGCAAAAAGTGTATACGTCCGAATCAGTAAGTTGAATCAGAAAGAAAGCTGTTTTTGCAGCTTAGAATTTGAAAAGGAAGTGCTCATGAAAGTAAGAATCAAATTCAAGACACAAACTCACTTGTGGGCAATCCCCGGCAAAGCAGCTCTGTCCTGGTGTAGGTCGTCTTGCGGCGCACACTCTGCTGTGCCACCTGGTTGCCACCTTGATTGCCACCCGGTGGCAATTGACCCGCAGCCGAGGGCTGCAGAATTTGCTGCAGACCCTGCTGTTCCTGGCCGCGATTCAGGGACCGCATCTGGTTAAAGCGTTTCTGATTCATGTCGCGCGATCTGTTGCCACATCGGTGGCAACTTGCTTTTGGACAAGTATTACTTTTTGTTTGCCAATATCACGAAATGTTGTATAACCGATGTGAGTTTAGGGAGCAAATGCCTTGAGTTACTGTATCTGGGATGTCTGATGTAATGAATGGGGGGGTTGTGTATGCCGGGGTTCAGGTTGAAACGAAACCCAAGCATAAAAAGCAGAGGTTACTGCGATGGCAAAAACAAATTCAAATCAAAGTTCATAAAACAAAAACATGAACATCCTGGAGGTCCAAAAGAACTCTACCCCTCAAAATATAAATAAAGAAAACAAAATTAACATACCTGAATGTCCGAAAAGACTTTACCCCTTAAATAATTGATGGTAGAAAACCATACACCTTAGAAACAGGGACTTTTCGAACTCTTACATCAATTCAACTGCTTTACGGAAGCTGAACTGGAGACCCTGAAGGTGGGATAGGCCTCTACCCCCTAATATATTAATGGTCTACAGACATACACTTTACAAAACAAACCATTTTAGTTCTTACTTCACTTAATACCAGTTTATGAAAAGAGAACTGCTTGCCTTGAAGGTCGAAAAAGACTCTACCCCCTAAAGATTCCAAGGCATTCAGGCATTAACCTTAGAAACAGGACCTCTTAACACTAAAAGATACAATAAAAGTCAAGAAACAGGACCTCCAAACACCAAGAAACCGATCTCTTAGCACAAAAAGTTACAATAAAAGTCAAGAGACAGGACCCCTAAAAGCCAAGAGCTACATTAGGTCAAGAAACAATACCTTTAAACACACAGAAAACACAATAAAAGTAAAAAAACAAAACCTCTAAATACCAAAGGATACACTAAAACAAGACTACATCAAGGACAAGACTTTATCCACAAGATCCGCCCACCTTTCCCATAACAAAACCCATCGATCTTAACGGGTTAACTGAACTTTTAATTTGATGATCGATACTGAAATTAAAACACTGATTCGCTTAGTCTTCGTCCACTTGGCTTGCCATCTTAGCCTTGGCCAAGGCCTCCTTCTGCAGCTTCTCATACTCGGGCACAGTGCACCACCTGACCTGGGACTCGGGCACATCGGCGGCATCGGCTGGCCAAGGCAGCTCCTTGGACATGGGCGAAGAGGACCGGCGCACGGGTGATTTTACAATGTGAAGGCATCTGCCCAGCTGCCAGCTGAAGGCACTGCTCAAGGATATCTCAGGGCAGGTGGGTGAGTGGCCGCCATGGGTGGACTTCTGGGAGGAGAGAGGAGGAGGAGGCTGGACCGGGAAACTGGCTGGAACTGCGGAAACTGGCGGCTGGCTGCGCATATTGTTGTTGGAGACGGCATTGCCGTAGATTTTGCGGCGTGCCGCCAAGTAGCGACGTTGCTCGACCCGGCGAAAGTCCTGTCCAAAAGACTGCATCCTGCTGGTTTCGCTATGTTTTTTTTTTTTTTTTGTTTTTCCAAATACAAAATATGTATATGGGTCACTGGAAAATTTATAAAGGGAGTGAGAGAGCGGTGACAGACTGATAGGGGATACACCTGATAGGGGTTTCAGGTAAAATTGTTTCAACTGTGAGGTAGAGTGGCGTTTTTACATGTCTTTTTTCATCTTCCTCATCGAATTGGTCACGGGATAAAGTCCTAGGTAGCTTCTACGTCTCACAAGTTACGGGGAAGAGTCCTTTATAGCTTCTAAAAAGTATAAGCTACGTGGTAGAGTCCTTTGTAGCTTCTACTTTTCACAAGTTACTTGGTAGAGTCCTTCGTTATAATCCACCAATTAATTTTGATATTCAAGATTCTCACTCAAGGTAATCAGCGCTCAAGGACACCTTCTACATTTAAACCACACCTTAAGCTAATTTCACCAAGAGTTTTAGGGAGCGATCATTACCCAGATCTCCTCCTAACCCTCCTCTCCACCAAATTCCTGCTTTCAGAGATCAAAAATGCATCGGGGCCCCGGCCTTCCGGACCCTGCCCGGCATCGACAACTGGTGCGAGATCAACTGTCTGCGCTACCCGCCCAACTGCCCGGAGGAGGCCTGCCACTGCCCGTGAGTAGAGGGGACAAAAAGTCCTAAACAAAATCGAAACCCTCCCCATACCCAACACATTCTTCTTTCATCCCAAATCCCAGGCAAGAGTGCGTGGCCATTGGCGAGCTGGAGGGTCAGGAGGGTGCCGATACCTACTGCATGGACCAGTGCCTCAACTACGAGTCGGAGTGTCCCCGCGACAGGTGCCGCTGTTATTAATAGCGGACCACAGCTGTGCTGCCCATCCATTGCCCCACCCACCACGCCCCCGAAGGAGGATAACAACAACGATGATGATGATGATGTATGCCATCTACGAGCAAAGGTCCAATGAATTAAATTTGATCGACAACAATAGTCCAAATTTTCTGCGTAATTTCAATGGGAAGAGCGGAAGGGCGAAAAGCAAGAATTTGTTAATGTTTGGATCCTAGGACGATGGGTGGTCCTCGGCCGGATAATCCCGACTGGATGGCTCGTACAGGAAGGGTCTGGTGAAGGCCTCGAGCAGCTCACGCTGCTCCCGCAGTCG
Organism: Drosophila nikananu; assembly: GCA_008042635.1. Lineage (NCBI taxonomy): Eukaryota > Metazoa > Arthropoda > Insecta > Diptera > Drosophilidae > Drosophila > Drosophila nikananu. Next base: position 18,178 of record VNJV01019890.1, on the reverse strand, counting down.
ACGTGTCTGGGCCATGGGTGATTCCTCCACATCTATGGTGCGGCGTGCACGGAATAGAGCCGAAACGGTGCTGCCCAGACGCATCCAGCGCTCGGTGGCCCTCGATTCAATCTGCATTGTGTATGGTAATATTTTCGACAATCTAGTTTCAGAATCGTCAACAGCTTCCTCCTTTCTTCCCACCGGTAACTCCAGCGGCTCGACGGGAACGTTGGGAAGACTCCCATTCGCCTCTTGCACTGGCAAGGGCATCGTTTGGCTGCAAATAAGCACCTCGGCGCGCTCCTCCTTCGCATCCTGCTCGCTGTCCTCCAGCGGTAAGGCATCACAGCAGCCACTTTGCAGGTCACGGACATGGGCAAAGCTCGAGGCGATGCGACGCAATGAGTTCTCCTGATGCGGCTCCACGGTAGCAACGGCAGCAACGGCAACAACAGCACCACCGCCGGCCACTTGACTGCCAGTGCTCTCCGCCGCCTGATCGGCCAATGCCTTCTGCTTCTGCCGCATCACGTTCAAATTTATGCTGGACACCAGATTCCCATATGTACGGCGAAGCTCAGCGCGCTGGCGACGTTCCTCCTCTACCTCCGGCTTCAGGGAACTGCTGCTTTTCATCATGACGACACCTATAACTTCGGGATTTCTCACTGTGGCCCACTTCAAAAAAGTTTAATAAATGGAATACAAGAAATTAAAGCCGAATGTGCGCTGTGAATTTTGATTTTTGGATGTATTTTTTTTTTGAAGCAGACGCTGTGCCGGTAGCGATAGACTAGCATCTCCCCAAACGGAGAAGCCCCGACAACTGAATGAATTCCCAGCGAATACTTTGACAAGCACAATGAAATCGAAAAATCTAGTCTAGGAATGTGAGAAAAACATGATGTGCTTCTTGAGTTTCATTTTGGTTCGCATCTTTAATAAACCACCCGCATTTCTTAACTCTAAACTTAGCCTATTTTTTCTCTCTCACCCCCTTGATCCTCTTTTGTAACATCAGAGTGTGGCTTTTCTCGAATGCAAGCATTTTCAATGGCAAATCATTGAGCTTTGTAGCTGATATTAATTTAGGAAATCTCTCCAGCAATTGCATATGCAAATTCCTTTATTACTAGTTAGGTTTCTGGTGAAGATTTGCATTGGAGGAGACCAAACCAGCTGACTATTAGTCAGTTAGAACTGCAAACGCTTCTTCTGGGCCAGACCATTGCCCCGCACTGTGGTCTCCACCAGCTTTCGCTTAAGCTGCGGCTTCTCTTCGGTGGCCGCCGCCGCTGTCTCCTTGGCGGCCAGAATGGCCAAAGGCATTGGCAGCTTCGGGCCCACTGTGGGCGCTGGCTTGTTGTGGAAATACGGCAGGTTCAGGGCCTCGCTGCAGGAGACACGCTTCAGCGGATTCATGGCAAACAGGCGACGCATCAAATAGATCAAATCATTACCGGCAGCGGTGAAGATATTCTCCAGCGGTGTGCCGGGAAAGTTGCGAAACACCAGATAGTCGTTCAGCTTGCCCGCATGCGGCCACTCCGATTCGGGTGGGGAACCGAGCGTGGCAAAGATGCGCGACAGTTGATCCAAATCCGAATCGCCCGGGAGGAAGGGTACGCGCAGCATAAGCTCGGCCAGGATGCAGCCCACGGCCCACATATCCACACCGATGCCGTATTGGCGGGCGCCGAACAGCAGCTCGGGGGAGCGGTACCAGCGCGTGACCACGTGATGCGTGTAGATGCGATTCGGTGAGCCAAAGGTCTTGGCCAAACCGAAATCCCCAATCTTGAGGACACCGTCGCTGTTAACCAGCAAATTGTTGGGCTTGAGATCGCGATGCAGAATCCAGCACTTGTGCAGGTACTCCAGTCCGCGCAGCGTCATTATGGCATACGCCTTGATGTTGGCCGGCGTCAGTATAATCTTTGTGTCCTTGATAATCACCTCCAAGTCGGTGTCCATAAAGTCGAACACCAGCGAGATATTCGACATCTGTCCAAAAACGTCCACCAGTCCAATGATGTTCTCGTGCTGCAGCTCCTGCAGGATCTTGATCTCGCGCAGTGCCGTCCGGTTAATCCCGTCCCGAGCATCCTCGCGCGATCCCTTCTTGATCTTCTTAACAGCCACAATCTGGCTGGTCACCGTGTCGCGCGCCTTGTAGACGATGGCAAACTGCAGGCAAGAAGCAAACAAAGGCCATTAGGATTGGTCGCACCTGGCGCTGCCACACTCACCTGACCCTCGCCGAGAAAGGACAGCTTGGCGTAGCGATCCTTCTTGTCGTTGGCGTTGTTGGGTAGCATCGCACAGCCTCATAAATGACAAAATAGTACAAAAAAGCCGGCGCGTGGACCAAACAATTCAATTCCGCAATAGGGATGAGCAGAAAATGAAGTTCTAATTATCGATATATCAATAAAAATATAAATATTTATCGGCGAAAGTAAATTCTGCTTAAAATTATCTTTTTATTATAAGCTTTTAGAATAAAATGTAGCTATTGTACTAAATAGGCATAATAAAAAGGGTTCTTTTATTTAGCAGAATGGGTTTTACCCATTATATATCGGCAATAAATATCGCATGGGCAGCTATGACTTCGTGAGCAGTAATAACACAGGCAGCGCAATATATAAACAAGAATTTTAATAACAGCATTTGTTTATTAAATATGTATATCTAGCTATTAGTTTTTTGTTAATAATACCTAGCCATTGAAATTTAATATAATTAATAATTTTCTAATATTACTTATTTTTATTTATTTATCTTAAGTTAACAATTAGTTATAAAATAACTTTAAGTTGGATCTTAATAAATAAATAAATAAATAGATTAATCTACAAAAAAAATGCATTTGTTGTCCACTAAACATATCGGAAAACTACATCGATGTTGGCTTTTTTAAAAACGTCGTGCAATAGAGACCGATACCGACACCGACAGCGAGCTTTATCGAAACTAGTGATGCAAGTTCGACCGAAAACATCGATGTCGATGGTCGTCGACATCGGCATCAACAAAAACATCGGAAAACATCGCTAAGCAAAACCTCGATATTGAAAACGTTAATGTTTTTATCATCACTAATCGAAACCTCAATTTGTACAAATTGGAAGCTTTTTGTTTGGTTTTTCCCCCATTTCCTTTAATATGGATAACTTTAGTCCATTGCACCAGGTTGGCCTGCAGCTGTTGGACTTCTTCACCGAGCCGGCTGGCAGCGAGGCACTTCCTTTGGTCCGCGTGCGCCACTTCGGCGACATTATCCGCTACAGCATCTTGAATTTGAACGAGAATGGAGACCTCAGCGTTTGCGCTAACACACGTTTCTGGCAGGCCTTCGTCGCCAGGCACGGGCGCCAGCTGCGCAGCAAAACGGATGACCTGATCCCGGAGAACGAGGAACTCCAAACGCTGATCGAGCACGCCGCCAACTGGCGCTTTCCCCTCAAGCAGGCCACTCCTGCGCCCTTCGGACGCTACACCCTGACCTTTCAGCGCCTTCCCATCATTGAATATGTCCTTAAGACTGTGCTGACCCAGGCCGGCGATTATGGACGTCGTGCCAAGACAGACCAGTCGCCCACTTTGAGCTTGACTCTCCAGAATGCTGGCGGAGAAGCAGGCGAAGGCCCCCAGGAGCTGCGCAACTACCGCCTGCAAGTTGTCTATGAGATTGTACGTCGCCTGACTGAGTACTCGCCTTGGCGCCTGGTCGAGCCCAAGGATGTGAAGAAGGACACCCTACGTATCAATGTGGAACTGCAGAAATGCACTCAGGTGAAGGTGAAGGATCATGTCTGCCTGGTCAGTGGACCCGTAGTGGAGCCCGTGCAGAAGACGGCCACCAAGATGACTCTGGACGAATATTTGGAGTGAGTATGCACGGGATACAACTTGTTTAAACATTTTGTGAGCTTCTTAGCCAGCAATAACTCCATCCCGCTCGTTCTCATGCCGATTTATCTCTTTCTATCAGGTTGCGCACCATGCACATGCGCCAAGTGGCCATGCACCGCAATGGCATCCGTCACTCGGGCCTCAGCAACATGGATGAATTGATGAAGCGCCTGGGATCTGCTGCCGTGATTGTGGACCTGGCCAGTGTGCGCCACAAGAGCGCAGTCACTCTGGTGCGCAATGGACTGGGCAGCTCCAAGGGAGCTTCGTACTTGCTGTACAACTCGGCCCGCTTGGAGACGCTGCTGCGCACCTTTAACGAACAGGTGAAGGCCAAAGTGTATGATCCACTGCCGCCGCTGGAGCAGATTGATCTCAGCATTCTGGAGGATGATGTAAGCTTGCTGTCTGCTGGATTCTTTAATATGTATCTATAAATTCTTGCTCTTCTCCTACTTCTAGTTGGATTGGGAGCTGATTTACGGGTATTTGCTGCCCTTCCTCGATGTGCTTGAGTCCCAGCTGGAACAACTGCCGCAGGGCTCGTGCGGCATTCACCAGTTTGTGCGCTACATTGAGAATCTGGCCGGCGTCACCAGTCGCTACTATCGCCACAAGAAGGTGCTCGTCCAGAAGCGCGACCAACTCTCGCCGATCCTCCACGCCAGAGTCTATCTCATCATGACCTTGCGCCAGGTCCTCAATGTGTTGCTGGCCGTGCTGGGCATCGAGCCCGTTGACTACATCTAAACGAGAGATGTTCGACTGTCCCCTTAGCTCGTAATTGACTTGTAATAAACCGAATACTGTCGATCAGTATGCGGGGGTTACAGAACCATGAAAGAAACCGATGTGATCTTTAATAACTAAGCATTTATGTAACTATTCACCCCACGAGGCCACACATTTAAACGATTATTATGGAATTTGTATGTGTTTTAACACGGATCTCTTAAGCAAATTCCTGGCATTTAGGAACTTCAGCCTTGGCTAAATAAAAACCATGATAAAACGCAGCCAATTCTTTTCATACGTCCCTCAAAATTTGAGATATGGCCATTTTGTATTATTCCAGAATTTCGGTTTTAATTTGATCAAAATTGGACAACTCTATCATATAGCTGTTATAGGAGCGATCGGAAAATTTTAAGGAAATCTGACTAAGCAAATTTCCACATATTTTCATAAAATTTGAGACATAGCCATTTTGTATTATTCCAGAATTTCGGTTTTAATTTTATTAAAATCGGACAGCTATATATTTAGCTGTCATAAGAATATATATATTAATTCATTTAGTTTGTTAGCAACATTTTTCGCTCGCAACATTTACCTTATGGCAGTACCCGAAAAAGCGAAAAGTCAGAACATTTTCTTTTTCTACTACTTACTGCAAGGGTATTTAAACTTCGGCATGCAAAGGGAATATTATGTTTTGTAAGAGGAATTAAGAATTAACTAAAGGTTTTCAAATTAGAACTGCTGTTTTGGCCTAGTGGAAACTTGTTATTTTCTGGTTTTCCTTGCGATAGTATTGATACGATTACGTGCTTGCTTGAGTGTGACCAGCTGTCGTCGACGCGAAATTCCGCTCACTCAACATCGATGTTTTTTTCAGATACATACACAGTTTTCTCGAGTAATTGTTGTGTCCAAGTGCGTTTAAAATAAATAAATCCTGCTTTAAAGCAGACTCAATATCTTTGACGTGGTAAGTACGAGCAACCGAAGGTTGTGTGCTTAAAAGAATACAGAATTAAGCTTGTCGATAAAAGCGCAGAAAACATGAAAAAATCTGGAAGGCAAACAAGTAGCTCGCGGGGGAGGGAGGGGCAAGTGAGCATGTGTGTGTGTGGTAAGCTGCCTGCTGCCGTTGTGAGTGCGAGTGTGAGAGTTGGTTGGAGCTGGATACATACAAACGGCATTTTTATGTATTCCCCCAAATTGTACGCTTGTTTTGCTGCTTTCTGAAAGGTAAACAATGCCGCAGACAGGAAATCGTGTTTGTTTGCATTAAAGGCTCACTACCGGGAGACCACACTAGATACTTTATCTAATCTCCTCGGCTTCAGAATCCTTGCTTTTGCCTCGGTTCTTGTGTGTATGCACTCTGCGCAAGCACTGCATTTGTGTGCACTCGACTCTCTCTCCCTCGCACTCGCGCCGACCCGCTCTCCCACTCTCTCTCCCTGGCCGTGTTGCAAGTGCCAGTGCTTCGTTCTCGTTCTTATGCTTATGCTCATTTGCTCTGTTCCGTTAAAGCTGGTCGGTCGCATTTTCCGCTGCGCCTTTCCCGAAGCTGCAAGTGAAGCATACAGCAATTGTTTTTTGTTTTCTTTTTGTGTGTATTTGTAAAAGTGTATTAAGACGAAGAAGTGCCAAGCATAGTAATTAAATCACTCAAGGTTCGTGGCTCAAGTCTTGGCCAGGTAGAGAGACACCGCCGACACACATTTCTACCTGCGTCTAGATGTCTCTCTCTCTTTTTGCGTGCAAGTGTATGTGCTGTGTCTGTGTATTTGTGTGGTATACGCAGCATATTTCGTGTTATGCTGCGGCATCCCAAAGCGGAAACGAGGAGTTTGAAGTTGAACAAGGAAAAGAAAAGCAAATTAAAATCAGTGACTAGCGATTAGCTTAGCTAGTCTGCAAAAACATGGCGTTTCGCTTCTCACAAACTCCGTTTTGTTTTACCAGACATAGTTTCGTGGTTCTCTCACACCACCACACGAGCACCGTTAACTGTTAAGCAAATTACTCATTTATGTACTTTGTCTCTTTCTTGCAGGTGTGGTGTAAAGCGCCTTAATCACCAAGATGAGTTACATGCCAGCCCAGAATCGGACCAGTAAGTATACTCCCACTCCCCCTGTCCCGTGTACCCTGTCCCCCCATACGGTATCATTGTATTGGATTTCACTTCTAAGAAGACTTGGCATCCATTTTGCTCTCTAAACGGGAATAGCGGATGAAAAAAGAAATACTTCTACGCCAAACACAATTTCCCAGTGGAATACGGTGTGCCGTTTCGGCTTACCGCTCCCAAATACATATAACACCAGCTTCTCAATTTCCACTTGAAGCAATTATAAACAAAATCAAGCCAGGAAATGTTTATCGAAGGGATAAAATTCGAGTATAGCAATAACACCGGAGAAAACAATATTCATGATTTTGCTAGTGCAGATTTCTATTATCACATATTACATGTCAATGTAATTGCACATCTTCTCTTTGTTATTTTTGAGGGTCATTTTCCAGCAAAGTCCAGTTTCCTTTTGAACGATAATTGAAAAGGGCGGATTTGCTTGGCAAATACTGCGACATTAATTATGGTCTTTGTATTTTGTAATTTGTTCTCAGTTTTCCCCCTGCTGGTAAATTTTCGGTATTTAGGGTAACTATCATCCATCATCCACCCCGAATGAATAATTGATGAACATTTATGTACATACACTTCTTCCAAGGGCTGCCCACATTTACATACTTGTTAATGCCCGAGCATACGCCACTTGGATGATCTTTTTTACAGCCACCACCACCACCACCGGTGGTGAAGGGGAAAAGGCCTCGAAACCGTCGCCAAACCCATATCCTTATTTCAGTCAGAATTGTTTCTGCTCCTTTTGATTTTGCAATTTAACATTTTTTGTGACTGGAATGGAAGTTTCAGCTACCTTCTCCCTCTCACTCGCTCGCTCGCCTGCCAGCGGGCTCCTTTTTGCCACTTCATTTGCAGTACCGTTACTCGTTACGGGTACCCTCTTGAAAGCTGATGCCCGCCCACTCCCCCACTCACGCACTCGTGTACTTGCACGTGGCCAGGCCACACACTCTGTGTTTCCCACTCACTCGCGGCGGCCTCTCTCCTGCCTCTCCCACTGTCTCTGTATCCCAATCTCATTTTCAACTCGGCTGCACATTTCTTATGCTTTTTTTTTTTTGTGTGTGCGAGTGTGTGCAGAATTTAATTAGTATGCGGCTGAGGCAGCAACTTCCACTTAACGGCTCCTTGTTCCGTGTTCTTTCCCTCCTCTGCTGCTCTGCTCCTTAATCCCCAATCCTCCTCGCTCCCTTTGAGTGCGTGGTCGCACTCGAGGGATAGGAACAGAGTCAAAGAGAAAGAGCGCTTAATCGATCTGGGAAATGAAACGAAATGGGATTTACAGTACAGTAAAACCTGCCTGCGAGGGAACGAATAATAGCTTTGATTAGGAAATAATTATACGGCTTTGTGGTTGGATAGTTGATGGTAATCCCCCTGGAATTTCACGGGAATCCTAAAGGAAATAGAAATTCATAGTTCTTGAGATCTTTCGGGACTTATTTCCATTCTAAATTTAATCTTGATCATCTTGATTTGGCTGTTATTTATTATCTTTATTATAAGTCACCTAAATTGATCCGTTCTTCAGTTTAATAGCTTGACTGTGGCACAAAAGCAAGCGCAGTGGAGGAGGCAGGGACCACTAGGGGGAGTCGCGAATGCAAATGCGAAAAATACAAGAGGAGGCCTGGGCGTGGGCGTGGCTTTTTGAAATGAACTGTGTCCGTGCATAAATCAAACAACAAAGGCACAAGGCGGAGGGAGATGCTGGAACAAGGCCGGGGCATAATTAAGACTGAAGTGGCAAACAAAACGCCCCGCAAATCCATCCAAATCCAAATCCTTTTGCCAGGACCCTGTCATGTGTGAGCGCACCCCCTTTTCAGCTTTTCAGTAGCCTCCACCTCTGCTTCTCTCTCTGAACTTTGCGGGAATATCCTGCAGCGTTCAATTTGTCACGCTTCAAAGTTTTCCTTTAGCACATTTTTTGTATGAATGCTGCACACGGGATGCTGCGATACTCACTTGCTCACTTTGCTGTCAGTCGCTGTCGTTTCCCATTTGGCCATCCTTTTTAGCTGCAAAAAAAGAAGGAAGAAAATATGGAAATGGGTTGTGCTGTGCAGCGGGTTAAAGGAGATGGAATCGAGAGACCTAAATCAAATGCCAGGCTGCTGGATTGCTGTGCTGCTGCTGCTGCTGCACTCAGTCTGATGGCCATGTTCTGTCTATTCTTGCGCTTCAAAGGGTCCACATACAAACGAAATGCTGAATATTAAAGGAGATATAAAGGGGACAAAGGACCGATGCTTGAAATACTTTGGAACAGAATAGGAAGCGGTTGCCAACTTGGAATCGGAAGAAGGGAAAATGTAATCCATTACAGCGTCATCGTCATCGTCCGCGTCTTTAATCCATTGATGGAAAATACTCTCTCTCTCCTACCCAAACTCTTCTACTATTCATTTCCAAAGCTAAGCCATTATTTGTAATACCATCTATTGTTTGCAGTGTCCCATAACAATCAATACAATCCGCCGGATCTGCCACCAATGGTGTCCGCCAAGGAGCAGACTCTGATGTGGCAGCAGAACTCGTACCTGGGCGACTCTGGCATCCATTCGGGCGCTGTTACCCAGGTCCCATCGCTGTCTGGGAAGGAGGATGAGGAGATGGAGGGCGATCCGCTGATGTTCGACTTGGACACCGGTTTCCCACAGAACTTTACACAGGATCAGGTGGACGATATGAACCAGCAGCTGAGCCAGACGCGCTCTCAACGTGTCCGTGCTGCCATGTTCCCGGAAACGCTGGAGGAGGGCATTGAGATACCCTCCACCCAGTTTGATCCGCAACAGCCGACAGCAGTGCAACGTCTGTCGGAGCCATCGCAGATGTTGAAGCACGCGGTGGTCAATCTAATCAACTACCAGGACGATGCCGAGCTGGCCACCAGGGCCATACCCGAGTTGATTAAGCTACTCAACGACGAGGATCAGGTGGTGGTGTCCCAGGCCGCCATGATGGTCCACCAGCTGTCGAAGAAGGAGGCCTCGCGGCACGCCATTATGAACAGCCCCCAGATGGTTGCCGCCCTGGTGCGCGCCATCTCGAACAGCAACGATCTGGAGAGCACCAAGGCGGCTGTTGGCACCCTGCACAACTTGTCGCACCATCGCCAGGGTCTGTTGGCCATCTTCAAGAGCGGCGGCATACCGGCTCTCGTCAAGCTGCTCTCCTCGCCAGTGGAGAGTGTGCTCTTCTATGCAATTACCACGCTGCACAACCTGCTGCTGCATCAGGATGGCTCCAAGATGGCAGTCCGTTTGGCGGGTGGACTCCAGAAAATGGTCACTTTGCTGCAGAGGAACAATGTCAAGTTCCTGGCCATCGTCACCGATTGCCTCCAAATTCTGGCCTACGGCAATCAGGAAAGCAAGCTGATTATCCTTGCCTCCGGCGGACCGAACGAACTGGTGCGCATCATGCGCTCCTACGACTACGAGAAGCTGCTGTGGACCACCTCGCGTGTACTGAAGGTGTTGTCCGTCTGCTCCAGCAACAAGCCGGCCATCGTAGACGCCGGCGGCATGCAGGCGCTGGCCATGCACTTGGGCAACATGTCGCCCCGTCTGGTGCAGAACTGCCTGTGGACGCTGCGCAATCTATCGGATGCGGCCACCAAGGTGGAGGGTCTCGAGGCCCTACTCCAGTCGCTCGTCCAGGTGCTCGGCTCCACCGATGTCAATGTGGTCACCTGTGCCGCCGGCATCCTCTCGAATCTGACGTGCAACAATCAACGTAACAAGGCCACCGTTTGCCAGGTTGGCGGCGTGGACGCCCTCGTCCGTACGATCATCAATGCCGGCGATCGCGAGGAGATTACCGAGCCGGCTGTCTGCGCCCTGCGTCACCTGACCTCGCGTCACGTTGACTCAGAGTTGGCCCAGAATGCCGTGCGTCTGAACTACGGCCTGTCGGTGATTGTGAAGCTCTTGCATCCGCCATCACGCTGGCCGTTGATCAAGGCCGTAATTGGGCTCATTCGCAATTTGGCCCTCTGTCCGGCCAACCATGCTCCGTTGCGTGAGCACGGGGCCATCCATCACCTAGTGCGGCTGCTGATGCGCGCCTTCCAGGACACAGAGAGGGTGAGTGGTGTTATTATCACATCCCTCCTTTTCATCAATTCAAAACTAATGATGTGACGACGGTTCTATTGCAGCAACGCTCCTCGATTGCCACCACTGGCTCCCAGCAGCCATCCGCATACGCCGACGGCGTACGCATGGAGGAGATTGTCGAGGGCACTGTGGGGGCATTGCATATCCTGGCCCGCGAGTCGCACAACCGGGCGCTCATACGCCAGCAGTCGGTGATACCGATCTTTGTGCGTTTGTTGTTCAACGAAATTGAGAATATTCAGGTAAGTCGTCGTCAGTATGATATGAAAGACTGGAGATATAGAAGCTAACGACGATACATTTCTATAGCGTGTGGCTGCCGGAGTTCTTTGCGAACTGGCCGCCGACAAGGAGGGCGCCGAGATTATCGAGCAGGAGGGTGCCACCGGACCACTGACCGATCTACTGCACTCGCGCAACGAGGGCGTGGCCACGTACGCTGCCGCCGTGCTCTTCCGGATGAGCGAGGACAAGCCGCAGGACTACAAGAAGCGGCTGTCGATTGAGCTGACCAACTCGCTGCTGCGCGAGGACAACAACATTTGGGCCAACGCTGACCTGGGCATGGGTCCCGATCTGCAGGTGCGTGCTTAGGCTAAGAGGAGGATGGTCTTCCTCCTCCTCAACCCCCGTTTCGATTCAATTCAATCCCTATCTTTCTTCTTGTGTTTCCAATTGGAACTCTTCTGATAATTAATTATCCCGCGCGAAGCGATCTTGTACATAAAATTGTAAATTTGTAGAAAAACGTAATCTAGTCAAGCATTATGTACTGGTATCTCTCATTCGTATCCCATATTAAGTATCGAGCTATATATTATCGCTATTACTTGGACTTGCTTACAATTTCGATAACGATTTCTTGTGGATTCTTGATTTGAAAATCGATTTTTTATGTTGGTATCCTACGTTTTATGTTCCTTATCGCTTCTCTTTCGTTATGTTGTATCCCACGAACTTCGATAGATCGTAAATGGTAGTCGATAAGTAGGTAGCAAGAGCATTTGGCTGTAGATGACCATCGATTACGATAACAGTGCCGATACCGATTAGTTCTCATCGTATTTTATCCCCAACACACCCACACCACTCGACAACCACACCCACACCCCCCTCCCAAACCCCCACTCCACTTGGTCCCCACCACACCTTGCCCCCCTACCAACAACCTCCCATCGAAATACAACATATGAACAACAATTTTATTAATTCATTTTACAATTGATTTTCGTACATTCTTTGAATGTTCGCTGCTGCTGCGTTTGTTTTTAATTATGATTTTGTAATTAATTCACGTTTTTTATTTACTTTTTGTTCTTTTCTTTTTTCCTTTATGTTTACTTTGTGTGTGTAAATCAAAAACCAAAACAAAACAAAAATCCCCACCACAACCAACACAACTGCAACGGTAAATGAACCGAAAACCAAACCAATGACGGATAATCAATCACTGCACTCACCAACATCAACAACAACGCGACTCCCCCGCTCTCTCTCTCCCTCTGTCTGACTCTCACCATGCGCCCCACAACCGCTCTCTGTCTCTCCCACGCGCCCTCTCACTCTCTCTCGCTCTCTTCCTGTCTACCACATTCACTTGCAAACCAACCGTTTGCGCGTGTCTTCTTCTTTCCTAACTACTTTTCACTTCTGATCCATCCCAATAAACAACAACAAATAAATGTGAAAACGAAACTGTAAAAAATACACACACACTCACGTACGATCACATACGCATTATGCACCACAACACACACACGTACACGTACACCGACCAACCAACCAACCAACCACCAAAACCGACAAACGAACACGATAAATCGATCGATCACAGGATATGCTTGGACCCGAAGAAGCATATGAGGGCCTGTACGGCCAGGGTCCGCCCAGTGTGCACAGTTCGCACGGAGGTCGCGCATTCCATCAGCAAGGTATGTATGTCATATGCATAAGAGAAGAGACCCCGAACCCCAGCCCCCAGAAGAACAATCCCCTGCATAACCACCCATCTCTAAAACAAGAACATTGTTCAGAAGATTCGATAAATCCTTGGGCTTCCTTTTGCCCCCAGCCCCAGGCCCAGCCCGAGCCCGTTTCTCCCCCGCATACATTTAATCGTAATCGTGTCTCATCATTCAAATAAGCACCAATTAAATCCCAGCAACAACAAATAAGAACAAATGTTAAGTCCCCCCACCTAAACTTGCAGTGTGAGAAAATTTCGTTGACCCCCCGACCCCACGCTAGATCTTACATTCTTTTATATCTCCCTGCTCGTCAACCCGTCCCCAGGTTTCGTTAACCCTTAATTAATTACGGTGTGCATGCAGAGGAAGTAACTGAAAATTACTTTATTTTGTGTCGAAAAACCCTCTCGAAGGTGGTGAGGAGAAAACCTTATTGGGAAAACAAGAATATTTATCGTGACAGGTGCCCACGTGTCCCTTCAAAGTATCATTAAGCTTTCATGCATTTTAAGGGGAATGCAGCATTCAAGAAAACTGTCACCTCTAGCATTTGGGGCCGAAACTTTTATCCTTGGTGCAGCGCCCAGCTTACGAGTTCTGAGAACTTTGCACCCACACAAAATACACACTCCCACAACCCACAAATGGGAACACAAGACAACAGTAATTAAAAACACATACACTTAAGACTACCCTACACTACACTTTACCGGAAAAAGGCAACCCTGAAATGATATCCCTCATTTCCCTGAAGCCTGAAGAGTGAGTTTCTGTCTCGCTCTCTCTCTCTTCCTCTCTCTCTTTCATTCTCCCGCACTCCTCTAGCCAGGATAACGATATCGTCGATTGGACCGATAAAGATGAAACAACAACTACTTTTCTTGATTATTTCCAATATTTATCCTTTTGTTTAGCATATATATATATATATATATAATATATATATATATATAATATATATATATATATAATATATATATATTTCGTTTTGATTTCTCACTAGAAGCGCATCCTAGAATTCACGTTTTCTCATCAAAAAGCAAAAGATTAAGTTTGCATGTCACGTAGCCGGCGATTATCGCATAGAACTACTTTACTAGTTACTTTTATTCGTATAAATCGTGTACATATATTACATATTATATCTGAATATATAGTTTGTAAGATGTGATTGCATGCGCAGATTCGAACTCGAAGGCGAACTCGAATTTAAATGATGTGATCATAGTTTCTAGAATACATATTTTAAGCGACATTCAAAGAATGGTTTATGTTGTTCGATATCCCTAGGTCATTCATTGTGTGGACCAGGAGCTCCTGCATAACTGGACCCAAGGATAGCTAAATATAAATTTAAATCTCTTAGTCACCGTCTTGTGTGTTGGCTCCACTTGTGCAGAGAACTCCGTGAGTCCGGATCCATCAGCTGTCGACGGCGGCAGTTAACACGTTTGAGTGGAGCTGCTGCTAGGAAACTAACGACTCCCCCCAACCAACCAACCCCGTTTTACTAATCATCAATTTTTCGCCCTATTTTCTCCTCTCTCTTTGTTCCGTTTTGTCCGCAGGATATGATACTCTACCAATAGATTCAATGCAGGGTCTAGAGATCAGCAGCCCAGTGGGCGGCGGCGGCGGCGCTGGCGGCAATCCCGGCAATAGCGGAGCGGTTGGCGGTGCTGGCAACGGTGGTGGCCCTCTCGGTGCCATCCCGCCCAGCGGTGCACCCACATCGCCCTATTCCATGGACATGGACGTCGGCGAGATTGATGCCGGTGCATTGAACTTTGATTTGGACGCCATGCCGACGCCACCCAATGACAACAACAATCTGGCTGCCTGGTACGATACCGACTGTTAGATGACACCGCTAAGGGTAAGGGAGCTGGAGAATCCACATCGGCTCCCCACACACACAAAAAACACAAACACACGCGAATATCCCCGTCCCCTGCCCCCGGCATTATAGCCCTCTTCCACCGGCTGCCTCCTGGACTGGAGTGAAGGACGACGACGAGGAGGGATGGATCACGGTTTAGGGATCCACCGATTTGATGAGATCAACGTCAATGTGTTGATTTTACTTGGCAAAGACGAAGGGGACGCTGCTGTAACTGGATGGAGGAGGATTGCGGATGAGGAGGCACTGCCAGCCGGTGGAAGAAGGCTATTACACAACAACCATCCCCCCAAGCACACAATCTTACACAACGCATACTTGCAAAATACATATATATTAATTATAATGCGAATGCAGCTGCAAAAAGAAAAATATTCTATGACTACATATTATCCTCATAAACGAAATGGAAAAATTAAACAAATGTTTGCAATAGAACTCGTACATTTCCTTCACATGGTCTCCGTCTCTTTATTTACTGAAGCGTGAAGTCGGGAGTGGGACAGGAAGGCCTCTTCCCGTGAGCATCTGGCATTGGAAGGCCATAGAAAGCCAGTTTCTGCATCCCCAGAAGGACTAGCAGATCACGACGGAGGCTGGCACAGAATTATCTAACTTTCCAGCTGGAAAAGTGCACTCGAACCGCTTAACAGTTTAACAAAGATTTGTTTATTATTAATCGGTAAAGGTAAAAGAAAAGAGAACACATATATATTTAACATCCTACAAGTGCTTGCCAAACCACTTGTGATCGACGGGCGACAGCCACCGATGGCAGCCGTTGAGGTTGTTCTGGATGACGTACTTCATCGTAAAGGGATTCTGGTTTGCGCGCGCATGCTCCTCCTCCGCTGCCTGCTGCTCGTCGAGCATCTCCTGGGAAATGACGGCTGCCTGGAAGGGCAGCTGATTGGCCACCTGCTGCAGGAAGTTTTTGACCTCAACGAACTCGCACTTGCCGGCGATCTCGACAATAACGCGGCCAGCCTTGATGGGCGTTACGTAGTGATCGATGGCGCCCTTGCCACCACCCATACGCTGGCCCTGTCCCTTTTTGGTGATCGGCTGCCAGGGGGCGGGCACGCGCCAGGTGGCGAACATGGTGCCAACGTTCATCTTTCGACCGATGGTTAGACGCATCATTTCGTAGTGGCCCCAACGGAGACGGCCGCCGCCCGTGGCCACGATAGCGTACTGCTTGTGGAGCAGCGTGTTGTGCACCGTTTCCGGGCCGCGCATGTAACGCAGTCGCTTCTGCATCTTGGGCGGACGGATGTTCGGCGGCAGTTGCGGCTGGCGCTCCATGATCCTTAGCTTGGGCCGCTCCGGCTGCTCCACATCTGTGAGGGGGAGGATATCCTTACTGTGTGTACCGGAATCCATGTTATATAGCGCTTCACTTACTCTTGTATTTGATGGGCGGAGCGAAGTATTTGAGGCCGGCCGTATTGACAATGGCAATATTGCCCGCTAGAAAACAAAGCAAACCGGGAAAATTGCACTTTTCTCTGTGCGGAGAAGCACGAAAAGATATTACTTACTCGCCAGAGTCTGCTTGAAAAGCTGTGTGGCAGTTTTCAGGGCCAACATCGCGAGTTTTAATTGAGTAATTCCAATATTTCCTCAATCGTTTTCATAAAATGTGTTGCATCAACAAGAGGCAGGGTTGTCAGCTTTGAGGGAGTTGCAGTGTGACCGTTTCGGAAACAAGAGCCAAAACAAGTGCCAACTATCGAATCAGTGCTGAACAACTATTTTTCTTCCTGGTTTTCTGCATTCAAAACTCGATATCTAATTTTTGGTCAATTTTCGAAAATTTTGGCGATGTAACAGTGTACATTTTTTTTTTTTTTTTGTTTTAAATGGGTACATTTTTTACTTAAAAATTGAGAACACCTAAGGCTTTTTTGATCGTTACTTCTGTTTATTTTTATTTAACCCAGTTAGGGCAATAAGATACAAATTGGTCCGTGTTTCCAGTTCCGTTCAAAACTAAACGATATTTAGAAGTGAACAGCTGATATTGCTCTCTCGCCGCACGCCCACGAATTGTAAACATCGGTGGCTCTCCCGTTCAAGCTGGCAATTCTGAGAGCAAAGAGTACGCTCATTTTCATTTTTAATTTTTGGCGCGAAGGATGGAAAAATAAGGCTCCGTGGCGGTAAAAGTTGGAAAATAATGAAGTTTTCCCTACGCGAGTGCGGAAAAACAAGTGGCCAAAAGTGCGGAAAGTTGGCGTCTGGCGTCTCCGCAGTGAAGTGAAAAAGTGTGAAAAGTCGGGATAAGGCCACCAAAACGGCAACCGAGATGCTGCCGTGTTTTGTTTTGTTGTTTTCAGTTTCTAAACCAAAGCCAATTACAGTGCGTTTGTTTTGGCTGGTTAATTTTGTTCTTTTTCTTATGTGCAAGTGCAACAAAAGTTAAAAAACCTTAAGCAAATACGATGCTTTTTTCCTTTTTTTTATGCGTGTGTTTTCGTCTTCTAATTTGCCGTTGGAATCTGCGGCAACAACATATGTAAGGGTGAGTGAGACAACTCTATTTATTCTTTTCTGTTTTCCTCGCCTTTCCGTGCTTCCACGCGTAAATTTTTCTTTTCTATTGTCCTTTTCTTGTGGCGCACAAAGTTCCGTTACAGACTCTCTTTGCTCTCGCGTACCTAAGAGTGAGAGAGGCACTTAAAGAGTACGATCCTCTCTTGTGCGTGTTAAATCTGAAAGATTTGGAAAATTGGAAAGCTGCGCCTTTGTGTACCTTTTTTTCTTAGCAATTAGGATTTTAAATTGTTTTTTTGATCATAACTTGTCTTAAACTCAACCGATTTCGGTCTGGTTTGGTTTTTTCTTCCTGGTTTTTGTAGGAGAACGTTTCTGCATTTAAACCTAGATTTATAATTTTTGGCCAATTTTTCACAATTTGGACGATGTGACCCCTTTAATTTTTTTTGGCTCAAGAATCGCGAATTTCTTCTGTGGTTTTTTGATCGTAACTTGGCTTAAACTCAACCGATTTCAGTCTGGTTTGGTTTTTTCTTCTTGGTTTTTAATGGAGAACATTTCTGCATTTAAGACTGGATTTATAATTTTTTTGCCAATTTTTGAGAATTTTGACGATGTGACCCCTTTAATTTTTTTTTTGGTCAAGAATCGCTAATTTTTTCTGTGGTTTTTTGATCGTAACTTGGCTTTAACTCAACCGATTTCGGTCTGGTTTGGATTTTTCTTCTTGGTTTTTAATGGAGAACATTTCTGCATTTAAGACTGGATTTATACTTTTTTGGCCAATTTTTGAGAATTTTGACGATGTGACCCCTTTAATTTTTTTTGGCTCAAGAATCGCGAATTTCTTCTGTGGTTTTTTGATCGTAACTTGGCTTAAACTCAACCGATTTCAGTCTGG